>WOGP01001896.1:0-17912 GCA_015342065.1 Leptinotarsa undecemlineata
TATTTTTATTTAATATTTTTAAGAATACATAGGTTAGTAGAATTCCTTGAACTATAATCATCAAATGTCTAAAGATACCTATATAAAGAGAAATTCAATAACAAAATCTTCGTTCCTAGTGAAATTAAAAATTCATTGAATAACAATAAATAGAATCTTGAGCGGTTTCAAAATACTTAGCATACACCACATAACTCTTAATATTGTATCCAGCTATTTCTAATTTAGATTGATGATTTAGTTCAAGTTACCTACCTACACACGATGCCTGATTATAAAGAGCTGGAGACCCTACTAATTAGTGAACATAACTTTTTTCTTTTAGACTTTTTTCAGACATTTGTTTATTTCAATACTCAATGAAAACTATGTGAAAATTCATAAATATACTTAGTGATTGCAACAAATATATCTATACATTGTTCATGCATAGTAACACCTGTAATATTATTCGATTTTAATTGGTAAGTTCTTATCTAACATTATCATTGCAATAAGTTGTTATATACTACTTGGGCTGAAAAGTCTGGGACCTAACACATAGATGGCGTTATTGTACTAAGAGTGTCACTACTTTTGTTTTTTTTTTTTTCAAAACAATGGATCAAAAACAGTTTCTTGTTTTAATTTTACACTTCTTCTTGATGGGAAAAAATACCGTTCAAGTGAAATAATGGCTTGAAAAGTGTTATAAGGACTCTGTTCCATCATAAAAAACAATTAAACGTTGTTTACTGACTTCGAACGTGGTCGTAGAGACACCGATGATGATGATGCAAAACGCAGTTAACGTCCAAATGAGGCAGTAACACCAGAAAACATAAACAAACATCCACAAAATCGTTTTGAAAGATTGAATAGGGAAGTTGCGTGAGTAAGCTAAGATTGTAAAGATATAAAAAGAATGTGTTGGCTTTATATTGCATGAGCATTTGGATGAGCATCACAAGTCAATCAAAACAATGGCAAAACTACATGAATTGAACTTCAACTTGCTCCCACATCCACCGTAGTCGCCAGATTTGGCCCCCGGCGACTGCTGGCTGTTCGCAGACCTCAGAAAAATTCTCACCGGTAACAAATTTCGCTCGTTGGAAGCGGCGCCGGAATGATTGCGTGGCTCTTGATGGAGATTATGTTGATGAATGGAGAAAAATTTGAAAAAAAAAACACGTGTTCTTCTTTAGTCCCGGGACTTTTCAGCCTATGTTATAACCATCAATAAAGTTGATCAAATTCTCAGCCTGATTATTTCATGAGCGTTTTTTAAAAGAAAATAGTTGTTTTTCCAAGAATTAATGAATGAAAACATTAAGATGAATATCTGCCATCGCTCGATCGTTTTATCTTATTGTTGAATCTTTTTGTCCTCATTCGTTTGCGTCCCATGTTACAAATCTTGAATGGACAGAGCGTGAGATCTGAAACAGATGAACCATCATTATTCTAAATCGATCTCTTATGCATTTTTTATATGAGGCAACCGACATAAATGGAAACAGTGACAGCAGAAATTGTTTTATATGAGTTTTCTTTGATTTGAAAACACCAATACTATTTTGGATAATATCGTATATCTATTTTAGAGCTTCAAGACGTTGAGGACAATTTATAAGATATTATTTGAAAATCTCGAGTGTGATTTGATTATTTTCGTCTTCGTGGACTAGATGACTCAAACATAAAACTATGAACTTAAGTATCACAACCACTTGCTAGTAGTTGAAAATCAAGACAACAGCCTGAAAAACAAAAAACAACTCGAGGCGAGGATTCAAATAAATGAAATTATCACCAATAATTTTAAAAAAGAGTAATGAATTTAGCTCAATTTATTTATAATGCATAAATAAAACTTTTGAAATGACGAAATGAGAAAAAACACACGTCGAATTGAAAAAAAAACACTTAACAAAATGCATCGAAAGCATTTCATAAAATAACTAGGGAAGGCCAACAATAACGAAGTTTTTAGTAAAACGACTCTAAATGGACAAGATAGGTTATATAGGTCGTTATGTAATCACTGAAATTTTGTCGAAACAGGAAGAAAGTGGAATAAAGATACTTCCACATATGAATATCTCCAACATAGGTGCAAACGGAACTTATTTGTCCAAGGACTGGGAAAATGAAATAATGACGTCAATACACATTGAACACGCCTGGGCCTAATGAAGATGTTATGTACGGTTTCGCGAACTGTTCAATTAAAATCTCACAATAAAATTTTGATTAAATATGTTGTCATGGATTTTCATCAAATATTGGCCAATTCCACTACTCAATAAAAGAATGATTCGTTTGAATGTAGCAGATAAAGTGTCTTATTGAATGTTAGATGTTTGTCGGATAAAGAAAAGAGGAATCTTCAGCAAAATGAATAATATAATAATCTATAAGGACATAATTCTCCCAAAGACGACCAGAGCCCCAAAAGGGCTTCCTTGCGTCAAAAGGTCAATACAGAGAGAAGAAGAACTATCTATACAGTACAGTATTGGAACCAACTTAAGTTAAAAAACAATCGACAAAATGCTTAAAACGACTCCAGGAACATATATTGTGTGTATGTTGTAAATTATATTTTGATGAAACCAATCATTGAAGGTCCAAGTTAGTGAAGACAAGAAGACCTCAGCAAGAAGTCATGCAAGGATTAGAAAAGTATGGCTGGAGCCACCAGAATTACACTAAGTAGTCATTCCTGTCGTAATATTCATATATTGTAATATCTATGAATTATTTATACGGAGTGGCATTAGTGCAAAAGGAAATCAAAAAAACAGAAGATTATCTGACGGGAAAAGATAAAACTGAAAACTTTCCTAGTGGAACTACCTATACGTGATCTCGAATCATTTGGACAAAGTGATGGATCACCATAAACTGTGGCAATTTACAGTTCTAATGTCGCAATGATTTGTCCTCTTTAGATATCAGTATTTGTAATATTATGCATATGTATATATGCATCGTTCATTGCCAAACTGAAATCAGATATAGAAAATGTATTGAAAAAATAACGAAGTTGATCTAGGAAAGAGAAAAAATTCAAATCTCTGTAACACTTTCATCCGACGTTTTACAAAAGTTGGTGAAATAGCCGTAGAAACCAATCACAGCAATATCAAATACTTCAAAGAGGTTATCCGAAGAGTACGAAAAAATTAGTTTCAAGGTCTATTGGGGTAAGGGGTTCGCTGACTGAATGTTTACCTATAGGTATACGTATACGTAGCGATTGATAGAGTCGATTTTCACTTGTTTAATAATGACACATAATAAAGTTCAATTTTCAACATTTCAAGCTTTAATTTGAACTTCATCGTAATTTCAAAAAATGATGAATGTTCAGGAATATCAATATTTAAATTAATTTTGAGTCAGACAGTAGTCGGTTATTCAACGTGAGTGGTTTGTTCTACTAATTGAAAAATTCGCAATTGTGAACGTTGGTTCAATCCCAACTCTGGGGCCATAAATGATTACCATCGCAGCTCTTTAGCTTGTACCAGTCTTGATTATTGAGGGTTCGTTAGTTTGAGTGAGGACGATATTTAGTTAGGGGAAGTACACACTAATAAACGAGATGGGCTGAAAAGTTTGAAGGCTAACACACATATAGCGCTACTAGTATTGAATCCATATGAAGACACGTGTGCAAATTTCACAGCTATCGGACTATTAATTTGTGGGATAGAACATTTTGAGTGAAGCAACTTTTGGTAGTTTGATGGAGATGGATGAAAAGAAATTTCGTGTGTTAATAAGCCAAGACTTGGCTTGATAATTATTATTCGCACTTTGCACCAGGAAATCGTTGAGAAGTGGTTTGCTCAGTTTAAACGAGGTGAAATGAGCACCGAGGATAGTGCACGTGCAGTGGAAGCCCCAAAGAGGCTGTTACCGACAAAAACATAAAAAAAATCACAAAATAATTTTGGATGACTGCAAAGTGAAGTTGATCGAGATAGGTAAGGCTCTATAGATATCAAAGGAGCATGTGCGAAATATCGTGCATGCGGAGGCTCTGTTCGAAGTGGGCGCCACGTGAGCTCACAATCACCAAAAACAAAAACGAATTGATGATTCTGAGCAGTGTTTGAAGCTATTACATCATAAAAACTTTGAATTTATGCGTCGATATGTGAGAATGGATGAAACATTGTTCCATCACTTCGCACCAGAAACAAAACGAGCATTATCTGAGTGGACTGCACGTGGTTAACGTTCCCTGCAAGTGGCTGTCGATGGATATTTCTCGAATACTTTCACCATCAACGCTGGTGTTCTCCAGGGCTCCATATTGTCTCCAACCCTATTTTTATTGTATATCAACGACTGTTTGGGAAAACTAAGATTCCAATATATTGCTTTGCTGATGACAGCACACTTGTCTCGTCATTCCATATTAATTCCAGGTCATCGGCTACAGAGGCACATCTTCACCGAGAGCAGGAGGTTGCATATCTTAATGAGGATCTAGAAGTGATTTCGAATTAGGGTGAAAGTATCCAGGTTCAATTCAATGCCACAAAAACCTAGGCATCAATTTTCTCCAAGAAGATAAATGTCTCCGAACTGGATATAATAATGTCAGGTCAAACAATTCTGTTTTCTGTTTCGATAAGTTTGTTGGGGATTACAATGGACACCAATATGTATTGGCACACTCATGTCGCTGGAATTGCAAATATGCTTCTCAAAAGTTTTGAACACTGTTCCGAACCAGAAAACTGTACACACCTCAGCAACTTTATAAAGCTTAGATCAGACCTTCTTTGGAGTATTGTTCTCATGTATGGAGCTCTGCCCCCAAACATACCCTGAAGTTGATAGCATCCAACCAGAAAAGAGCCATCCGCTATCAACTCCGACTATCCGAGTATCATATTGTGTTATTGAAGAATTTGAAGGATGAAATCGCGGGTGTTGTTTCATCAAGACAATGCACTGTGTCACAAATCAATGAAAATGATGGTAAAATGAATGAATTGGGTTTAGAACTACTTCTCCAGATCAGG
The DNA here is from genome assembly GCA_015342065.1 of Leptinotarsa undecemlineata. Lineage (NCBI taxonomy): Eukaryota > Metazoa > Arthropoda > Insecta > Coleoptera > Chrysomelidae > Leptinotarsa > Leptinotarsa undecemlineata. Next base: position 5,028 of record WOGP01001896.1, read on the forward strand.
CCTATTCTTAGACCTCAAGAGAATGGTCGCTGGACAAAAATTTAGCGGAAATGAAAAAGTAATCGTCGAAACTGACGCTAAAGCCTAATCGTACCAACAAATTGTATGACCGCTTTAATCATTGTATCGCTCTCGAAAGCAACTATATTGCATAATAAAATCGAATTTCGTTAAAAAAAAAAGGTTTTTTCTATGTTAGTCTACGAACTTTTCAGCCCAACTGTTAGAGTAGTGACGTTATTCTTGCTGGGGTGCGATATAGAAAAACGCATGAGTCAATAGAGAATTCATACATTTTCCCCCTCATCGATTAATAACCCACTAAACTCAATCGTTGAAAATCAAAAGATTTCAGTTTCATGTTATTTTTGTATATGATTGCAGAAAACAGCCCTCAGCGGTCATGAAGATCCTTCTAGATCTACCTCCTCTTCACATTTTCCGGAGAGAGAGGCTAGATGGACTGCATATAGACTTGTGCACATTGCCAACTGCACAAATCAATTTAATGCAGAGTGCAACAAACTGTTGCTTGACACTGGAAGTCACAGCATTCTGGAAATGACCCCTGCCTTTATGCCTCCAACTGTCAACTACGAACTGCTATATAAAGTACTGCTTTTAAGGAGAGAGGACTGGGTCCTCTGGGAAGAGGAAATATTAAGACCAGATAGTTGTTGGTTTACAGATGGATCAAAAATACCTTCCGGTTCCGGTGCAGGTGTTTTCAGTCGCAGAACCAAGAAACTGATATAAACCTGCCTAGGAACCTATGCCACTGTATTTCAAGCGAAAATTTACGCTATTGAATTGTGTGCGAAGAAACTGGAAGAATCCAACCTCATAAAGTCAATAAAAATATTCTCGGACAGTCAAGCTTCTGTATCCTACCAAGCAACATCTACATTGATAGCAAATTGACAAAAACGACTCTACTCGATAGGAAGACTATACGGATTGTATCTGGTCTGGATTCCTGGCCATACTGGCCTGGAAGGCAATGAGGCTGCTGACTCCCAGGAGGGTGCTGCAAGCAGCTTCATATGACCAGAAATTGGCATCGCTTTAGGCTTTGCCAAACAAAGATTGAACACCTGGATGGCAAGAAGATTTATGGACTTCTGGCAGAATTATCCAGGATTGGCTCACTCCAAGGCGTTTATTCACCCTTCGAAGCTTGATACCAAACAGTTGTTGGACTACAGTAGGGATGAACTACGATGTCTAACAGGTGTTCTTGCAGGTCACTGTCGTCTGAATCATCATATGCAGAGACTTGGACTGTCGGAAGACAGTGGGTATCGACTCTGTTTGGAAAATGAAGAAACAAAAGAGCACATACTTTGGGCCTGCCCCGCTGGGGCCGAGTCAGGTTTTTAGAGTTCGACAGAGCCGTCTGACCTGAAAGACCACTCACCACAAAAATGTATCGGCTTCGTTAAGACGCTGGGTTTATCTGATCGAGTGTGAATAGGTGTGAGCCACAATAAACCGTTGCGGGTTGCAGTAAAGGGTCGAATAGACTCATTCACTTTGGGCCTAACCTAACTTAACCTAGTTTTGTATTCTCAATAAAAAATTATTGGAACTAACCGGTAAACTTTTCAATTGGAAAGCTGTTTTGTTGATCAATCCTTTGTTCCGGCCTCTCGTGGAATCTTCTTTCTTTTTTCTCTAGAAATACACATCGGACTGGATTTTCTGCTGACACCTAAGTTAACTTCAGTTCACTTAGCAAGTAAGCTTTTATCTCCTATTATAGTCAATTATAGAACTCAAAGAAGATCACTATGAATATTTCTTAAATCACTTTTAGACCAATCGTAATTAAACAACACAAAAATGTTCTACGAAATACTGCAATGTTCTTAAGTAAAAATCCGTAACAGTAATTTGTATTCTAAAGTAGAACCTTTGAATAAAAATATTCACTTCAAAATATTAAACCTTCTATTTATTTTCAATCACACTCGAAATTAAGATATAAAAGACGCTTTATGTTAATCTGTATGTGTTTGGACTTTCCCAGATATTTTTTTAACAAATACCACCTGCTCACCTATTGGTCCAATAATAATTTCAATGCAAATGAGGAAATCAAATTGTAGACGTGCAAACGTCACGTTTCATATAAATGTGAAAATGTATTTATAAGTGATGTATGACTGCATATTAACACAAAAAAGTAGCTAACTGTTAACAAGAACCAGATTGGCAAATATATATTTTGAACACCAAGAGCTCCAAAACATATTCTCGGATAAAATCATAGATTCTCCAATTTGATTCTCATCTTGATGAAGGAAAAACATACCAGAAACTGCCCACAGCTATTTGTACTGTATAGGACCTATACAGTTCAAACTTTGCGGGATACTTATATTAGATTAGCGATTTTTTTTTATGTTGGTACACTCGTTTCAAATATACGTTTACAGTTTCAGCTGTTTAGCATGTTTAGTTTGTTGGTCTCAAGCATAAAAGTTAAAAGTGTTTTGCGTATTCGGCAATTTTCTGCAGCGGTGAGCGGTGAGTTGTTATTGCGGGAGTACTGCCAAGCCTAAATAATACTTTATGAGTTGAAGGACAGAGATACATTATGAACCGTTAGAATCAACAATCTCTAATGGAGTCAATAATAAATATCCATAGTGGTGAATAGGTGTTGGTAGTGTGCCCGGATCTTGATGAATTGTCTAGAGTTCGAATCCGCATATCCAAATATTTGAGGACAAAGTACCTGGCGGTGTATAATGCATCTGATCTAGGGTTCCTAGCTTCTGGTACGAATTGAAAACTTTTCCCAACATCATATGCAGGAATTACTTCTGTGAACAATCCTGTACTGTCACCTGTCGGATATAATCCAACGCCCTTCGTGGTATTAGCCAAGGGAGTAGTTGCTTTCTGATAAGTGTCAGTCCATAAACCTACCGTGTAGGTGATGGAAAATGAGCCTGAACGAATTGTTCGTTTAGATAATGGAGAAAAGGAGAGCTCATAATGAAGACAAGCGGTTTTTTACGTTTAAATGTACTGAAGCGGGTTTTTTTTATTTTTTTTATTTGAAACTCTTGATTTTGATAAAAAACACAAAAATGTGTTATCATTTTGGATATTCGCAGTAATGAATGTCTATCATTATGTTTGTTGAATTATATACCAAAACTCATCTAAATCTAAGCGATTGCTCAAAATCGTCATCTCTTGTGAAATCAGGATTCAATTCGAAATCAAAATCAGAAATAACATCAGCAGATCTAGTAGATTCGTTCTGGAAAAATACTTACAATTTGTATATCGCTTGTTCCGATGTTTTAAAGTTTTCAAAACCAATACAGTTCTACCTCTCAAATTGTAAAAATGGCTTAATCTAACGTTGTGTGAATTTATCTGATGAATCTGGGAAAAAACATCCAGCTCTTCCTGATTATTCTACAAAAAATAACCTTCGTCATTAATTTGTAGTAAGGTATATTGGTTAGTGATTTTGACCATTTAGAATATCTATTGAAGATAAAAGAGTATCAAACCTACTTGGAACCTCTTCTTGATATTTTTCAATCCTTTTTTCGAAAAAATCCATGAATAAAAAACAGGAATTTTCCTATGTACATACGAGAAAGCATTGAGATGCATGTTATTACAATTATACATACTAAGTATTTTCGTACAATTCATTAAAACGATTTGATTTTCTTTATTGAAATTATGCACCATAAAATCATAAACAAATTTGTGAAGTTTTTCAATGCTCCAAAAATCTCAATTTCAAAAGTATATTAACAGTTTTATGAAAAATGTGTTTCTCAACAAAAATACTTCAAACAAAAAAAATATATACACCCTTCCCAATTTAAGAACAACATAATTCTGTTAGGTACGGAAATAATGGAAATATCATTGGAATCAGTGTTTACTCCTAAAACATAAAATTTAGTTGTTATAATAACATTGAATGGTTTGCAACAATCATTTATTAGGAAACATTATAAATATGTAATTGAATAAAACAAACTTGACATGTCAGTTGGCATAACAAGGGAAATATTTCAAACAGTGGAATAAAATTCAACTGACATGATATCTGGGAAAACATAAATTTGGCGAAAATGTTATTAAATACTTATTTTGTTTCAAAATTTGCATATCTTGCACAATGATCGTGATACAAGTTATTCGGAAGTTCAAATTCAAATGAGGAAGATCTTGTATTCATACATAAAAATTCCTTGGATTTCTAGAACTTTTTAGTTCGTTCATGATCAATCTAGAGATTTCTCCAATGTGTGCCTGGATAATCTATATATTTCTTTGAAAAAGTTTTTAAACCATATTTAAATGAAAAATAGTCAACGAAGAGAATGTTCTGAAGATACTGTAATTCAGTATAAATTATTGGAAAATATATACCTACAGTTTTTACGTTTTTGTTTTTTTTTTATTTCGAATTCATTATAGTGAACCGAATATATAAAAATATAGTATTTCAAATAACTAAATATTATTTTCTTTAAAAATCAAAAAATTATTCAAGTTTGAAAAGATATTTCATTAAAAGTATTCATATTTAATAGTAAGTCGTTAAGGATAGTTAATTTACAAAAGTTTTTTAAATATTGAGATTTTATAATAACATTGAGTTCCACATTTTGTGACTCTATATAATATAATCAAAAATACAACAGAAATTACATTTAATTGTTGGCATATCCAATATATGATTCTTCACTTTTCGTATTCCTTTCATTCAATATAAGTGTTTCAATTCATGATTTAACACAAATGGTCATGCAAATATGGGTATTAAGTAATATTCTTGATATATTAGAATAGAAAAAAAACTTGAATAATTTCAATGTTTGGTTTTAAAAATATTTTTATGCCTTCAAGGAATTGATCAAAATGCAATGAAACATAAAACTCACATCAAATAAATAGTAGTCATTCAAAATTTTTGATGTTTTTTTTCCAAAATCCTGTTCATTCGATGTCGTAGCTTCAATTTTTGTATATAGTCTTGGAAAATATTTCATCCAACCACCAATAGTTTCTGTAATAAACAGTATGAAAACAAACTGGGCTATCGCCATTTTAACCATCACTATTAATAAAAATCTTAGAAGATATCAATTGGAAAGGACACCACTGATTTAATTACATTTCCTTCCATCTAGATTGATTTTTAGATGTCAGATGGAATGATTTTAGATGGTTTATATATAGATCCCCACTCCTGCGAATTTTCCCAAGAGTTGCCGTCAAACAACAAAGATGAGGGGGTTGTGGAAACAATTCTGACATATTTATCACGTTATGAAGTCGGTGGTTGGATAAGTTTAACGACACAAATATATACACCTCATGAATGTTTACGTAATGAATCGAAAGAGAAAATCGGTGCATACGGGGTGCTTCTTAAAGAGAGTGTGTAAGTTCTCGACCTCAACACGTGACGACACTATTTCTAGGTGAATCAAATGGAGACTAGAAACCCACTTAAGAACCATTGTCTAATACCAAATGCTTTTCTCAAGTTAAAAATTCCCGAAATTTGTCTAATAAACGTTCATAGTCGATATATTCTATGGATAAGATTTCATGTCAAAACAGATCTAAATATCTAATAATGACCTGCATTAGGTTGATGAGGAGTTTCTCATAATACCCAGGAACACAATGTTAAAGTCAAGACTTACGTCTTTCCTTAGCTCAAACTGGAGTTCTGAAGTTTAAGTTGTTCATAGGAGGCAGATAGTTGACGAGTAAAAACAACAAAAACAAAAAAAAACTTTTTTGATACTGAAATGAACAGATCAGCAGTGAGTTGTCATTGCGGGAGTACAATTTGTATATCGATTGTTCTTGTTTATTCATCAATTTCTCTTTCGCCCCCTTCAAAGTAGTTCCCGTTATATTTATTAAATTTATCTGCTACGGATAGTGTTCCCAGATCTGAAGCAGGTTCTGTTGTTATACTTGGACCCAATCCTTCTCATCCTTTCCTCACGAAAATCAGGCCACCAAACGAGGACTACGATTCCAAGAATTGCATTTACTGGATACCCTGCGAGTGCAGAGAATCATACATCGGTGAAATTAAAAGGTCATTGAAAGTTTGCATTGCCGAACACAAAAAACACACACATCGAGGAAAAACCAGCAAATCCGGAATAGCAGAGCATGTTTGGACTCATTAACATAACATCAAGTGGGCTCAAGCTGAAATCATCAAAAAGGAGGAACACTGGTTTAGGAGGAAATTCAAAAAAGTCGCATATATGTTGTCCAACATATGGAAACCCCTAATCAAGCGGAACACGACCAACTCCCGTTAAACGGTCAGCTCTCGCTAAACGGTCAGCTCCCGCTGAAACCAATGAAGCTGAGAGAGGGCAGGGAGATAAGTGAAAACACTCGAATGACCTATAAATAGTCAGATCTCGGAGGAATAAGTCCAGTTATCACCCGATGACGATTGTGGATACTAACAATCGAAACGTCGTGAAGTAACTTGGTTTGGACTCTTTTAATTTTCAATTTTCATTTCTTATTATTTTTTTTATTTCTTTTGGTTGATGTTTGTATGTTATTTCATTTTAATTTCAGTTTTTTCCTTATTGAAATTGTTATTTTTCAGCTAATCTTTTTAATTTTTTTAGAGATTCTATGAAACTAATGAAATGCACCACGAAACATTGTCAACCACCTTCAAACAAATAATTATCCATTATGAGTTTGCTTACATTTTTAATAATTTTGTTACATACTTTTAATTGCCTTAAATTGCTTCAAACCATGTTACTCAACTAATTAAAATTAATAAACTTGAATTTTTAAAAAGCTAGATTGTGAAAAATAACTTCGAAACATCACGCTCGTGCACAATTCACCTACAATCATCCATTAACACAGATGGAATTTGAGTACTTTCTATATTTCCATCGCACACAGGCAATATTAAATAGATTACAATATGAAACTTTTTAATTCGAAGTTGAGATTTTTTTCTAGTCGCATAATTAGTAATTTCAAGATTTACGCACCGAATACACTTTTTCCACACGCCAGAACTCTGAGTCTTTTTTTGATCCTCGTTTCGCTAACCCAGTTGGCGTCATCAGGAAATAATCTGAACTATATAACTCTAAACATCATTAGAAAAATGAAGGATCAGATATTGTACCTCGACCAGATATTTTTCTGGAGAGTAATTATGTTACATGGCTGACGGAATGCGAACAACTATGGTGCCCCCTTAGTGTCTCGGAAAGTTATTAACATTGCCTATCCACAACACGAAGATAATGGTCGATAACGGTCGATACCGTTGACACCAAAAAACTTATGAACACCTACAAAAGTTCATTCCGAATAGACCAAAGTTTTTCCTAATTTAGAGTTAGAGAAATATTAAATTGGACCCTCGTTTATCTTTGACATTCGTGGTTTGAATTTTCTTTCGTCTTCGTAAGGAGAGTTGTCATAGCTTTTACTTATTCAGGAATGTCCTTGTTGAAAACAAGAGTACGAAAAAGTAACGTGCATGACCCCATCAGTACTACTGATGAGATATACGAAGATACCACACTTTTTGGTATTTGATCACGAATACAATGCAATGCGAGTACAATGGAAGTTGCCAGGTGAATAGACAGAAAGCGAATTCTTCAATATCGTAGTAAGAGTTTGAATTCGATAACACAGATGACGTTTTGGTAAGTAGGTACGAAATGGCAGAATGACCACATATTTTTACTATTTGTTTCTGGGAAATTACGACTTCAAAACTGGAAATGTCGGCTTCAATCACGAAATTTCCAACTGAACATTTTGAGTTGAAAGTCGACTGTTATTCTCAGCTATTTCTTTAATAAATTCTTTGTCGGTGGCCACTTTTCTTTGAGTAGTTGGAACGTGCGGAAGCGCAGAAAGGCCACATATTTTTATAATTTGTTTCTTGAAAATTACGACTTTGAATCTCGAAATTTCGACTTTAATCTCAAAATTATATTTCACTGTGGATGCAAATACATTGTTTTACATTAGGAACATTGATAAACCTTAATATTATTTTTAAAAAACTATAAAAATATATTCATTATAACATTAAAATCAACAGTTGAAAAATAACTTTTCAGAACTCGTTTCCTCCTTTTCATAAAAGAATATGTATGCATCTCCACTCACAAGCGATTTTAGTGAAATTGGTGACACGTGTGAATCATTGTATTCGTACCACCTGCCAAGGATGTCTGCAGAATGCTGTATAATGTCCGCTGTAGGTAGACCTACTGTGATTCGAAAGTGCATATAGATTATAGCGACAAGGAGTTACATTATCTGCTGCATAATTGTTCATATCTAATCGATCTAGAGGAAATTCGAAGGCAACATTTAACTTGCTTCTAAATATTTCTGTTAGAGAAAATCTTTCAAAATGAATTACTAAAATACGGGGAAACTTATGGATCGATAGAGACTTTATGCATTTTCTTCTTTCCTTGCAATTTGAACAAGTCGGTTTTTCATGTCCATCCAAAGTTTCCTCTCTTGTGAAGAAATCCAAGCACTGTGATAAACTCAATTAGCAAGTTCTTTGTGGTATGGGGAGTGATAAATCCCAGAAAGGATCGAAGGATACAGATGAGTGTCCATAATGTGTGCACTTTATCGTGATTTTAATTGACCAACGAAATTATCTACAATCTTAGAATTATATGTACTCAAATAAATCAGCCATGATTCTTGTGGTTTTTCGCTGTCGCTCAAGTTTTCGTTGATCTCCGTTAAGATCGGTTTAGGTTTCTCAATAATTCTATTAACGTATAAACCTTCTAAATGATAACGAAGGAATTCCTGGGCGTCTTGATGCGCATTACTCTTGAATCGAGGGGCAAAATTCTCAATCTGACTTTGCCCTATCAGATGAATCTTCTGACCACAATTCCTTGATAACTTCTGCGAAAGCTTTGATTGAAGCACCCTCCGTACTAAAAATATTAGTATTGATTTATTTCATATACTCATCCTTTTTCAAATATTCCAGTAACCATCTCGTATTTGATAAACATTGGATTCCACTGTTCATGAAACAGGTGTTGCCAATATTTTTCAACCCATTAAGCCCAAAGGTTTACTGAGGAACGTATCACTGATCTAATTGTGTTGTGGCTGTTGGTTGGTGATACGTTCGCCACCGTTGTTTTCTTTCCAGTAATCACGGATGCAATGATTTTTCCCATCATTGGTCCAACGGAATGAGGAATTTGAAGTTGAATTTCTGGAAACTGAATCAGATATATTCATGGTGGTTTTTTCGAATTTGGGAGAGAAAGATAATTCCAGAACTTGTTTATTTTCCTCTGCATCTTCTGAGACAATTGGGAAGTGATTAATCTGCTTACTCCATTTTTCGATGTTCATAGGAAATTCTGAATTACGACTTTTATCTCGAAATTTCGACTTTGATCTCAAAATTGCGAGATAAAAGTCGAAATTTGGAGATTAAAGTAGAAATTTCGAGATTCAAAGTCGTAATTTCCAAATATGTGTTCAACAAGAATAAGGCGGTATTTTTGAATATTTACTCGATATTTTATAGTTCTTTATTCGCCAAAACAAAAAAATTGTACTTACTAGTGAAAGAAAAATATTTCCACATAAGTCGCTCATTCTCAACTTTAGGAAGAGAGTTGATATGAACTTTGTTGTTGAGAATGTTATTACGAATCGAAATATAGTTTTATGAAATATTTTGAAAACGCGACCGTAATTTTTTTGTTTTCGGCATCGAAAAAGCCATTAAAAATGCTATTAGTTTGCCCATTTAACCGAATTTGTAGCATCAAAAATAATGGAGTTGGCAATGGTGCGACTTAAATTGGAACACCCTGAATAAATGTTTTTACTTAGGCAATGTCTTGTTAACAGTCTAATTATAGTTGTGATGTCTCCGGTCCATTTAAGAAAATTTGTTGGGTATTTTTCATATATTTTATTATACGTTTTGCTTGGTTTTTCCTCTCCCATTGTAAATTTAAGTCGTTTACGATTTTATGTTTTATATTGAGAAAATATAGTTTGATATTCTATTTTAATTTTCAGTTGTGTATTCAAATTAGTACCTAATCAATTTGTAGTTCTTGTTACCTTTGGGTTTATCGTCTGCACCCTCTAAATAATAGTTCTGTGTTTTTCCGTACAGAAGTATAGTTTCTGTGAGTATAGTATACACTTTTACACTGTGACGTTTGACAGTTTTGACTGTACTGTCAAAAACTCTTCTGAATTTGTTTCACCAGTGACGTAATAATGAATCCGGACTAGCCATTGAAGAGAGAATGTTGACTCCCAACTACTGTAATAAGATGAAGAAATTCATGTCTCGTTATTTATGTAATACACTTAACGTCAAATACGTCACGATGTTTTTCCGTGTGAAAATTTTGGAATTTGATTTTTCACATGATACTGTGACGCCGTGCCAATACGTTACGTTTGTTCTGGTTCTATAAAAGGCAAGTTCTAGGACTTTGATAGAGTGCGTTCTGGTTTTTTGAGGATATGTTCGGATTGATGAATTACCTCTACTTGTTTCAACTGAGAAATGATATGAAACTGTCCTGAACCATTACGAATCGTTCTTGCTCTCGAGGCTGAACCGTAGAAATATTAGAGTAAGTATATTAGTATATAAGATGAGAACTATTCCCGTTCCGCATGCGTATTCATGTGGAAATTTGTTTGGGTTGGTTTCTAGGATATTTTTTTCATTTATTCAATTTTGTTAGTTGGCGATTGAGTTATGTAACATTTGAACTGGATTTTTGACTGAAAGGATACACTACATAATAAAATGGACACAATCAACAATATTTTATCGGCTTCATTATCATCATACTCATCTTCTGACAATGATAAGCCAATTCTTCAAATTCTAAGTGATGCGGAACTTTATGTTTGTATACTTTATGTAACTCTAAAAGTGAGAGAATTTTCTCTCTACTACAAAAGTTATCTAAATATTTATTTTCACTGTTGGGGTTCAGAAATTCCTAAAGTTGATAGCCTATGAAAAATATTTCATTATTAATTATATAATTTTTATTACCACCTAATTTTTACGTGACACAGTTACAAAAATGATGAAGAAAATGAAAAAATGAACAAAACTGAAGTGTTAAACGTTTCAATTCAAATGTGAACATCAAAAAACTTTTAAATTACAGCCAATTCAAACTATGAGTATATTTTAAAATTGTCTGTCAAATTTTAACTCTTCATATGTACGAAAGATAAAGCAGTAATCTCATCAGAATTCGCTCTGGTGTCTGATACTAACCATAGATATATACTTATATATTTTGCTTCTACTCAGTTTCCAAATATTTTCGGATGTTAGAACCAGAACGAACAAACCTGTTGTGTGATCCACAGGTGGAATGTACTAGTGACGTCACTCTTATTCTATTTATTAGGATGTTTATGGTTTTGTGCTTTGAGAGTGACATGTCTGTTTTAGGTTAAGTTGAAAAAAATAAGATGGAATTTTGGAAAAACAAGTTAGGCTCTCCCGTGAGAATAGTTGCTCCTATGGTAGATGCTAGTGAACTACCTTGGAGATTATTGAGTCGAAGGTATAATGCTCAACTATGCTACACTCCAATGTTACATAGTAGCATATTCTGCAATGATCCTAAGTACAGAAAAGAAGCATTAGCTTCTTGTGAAGAAGATAAACCCTTGATAGTCCAGGTGAGATAATTCGAGAGAATAATATCAGTATACTGAGTCAACTCTAAGTAAAACGGGATATGGATTTTAGTTTTGTGGAAATGATCCTGAAATCATGCTTCAAGCAGCACTCCTTGCTGAGGACTATTGTGTCGCTATAGATATTAATTTAGGTTGCCCTCAGGCTATAGCTAAAAGAGGACACTATGGTTCTTTCCTACAAGATGAATGGCCTTTATTGCAAAAAATTGGTAAGTTTAAATAGTTGAGGGTTGGTTGACAGGTTGACACCCAGAGGTAAGTCGCAAGTCAAACGAAATCGTAAGAAGTGTCATTAATTTGCAGTGGAAACATTCATGCATGAACATAGATATTATCTTTACTTATTCACTATATCTAGGTGCATAAGTAGTAAATTTTCTGAAGTAGGAAATGAACAACATAAATTTTCAAAACTCAAAAATGTGTGACCTACGACTCAAGACTGGTGCATGAATTCACCCTATAATCATTTATATTCAATCATATAAGTTGGAGTTTGAAGTTAGATTCCATAAAATAATATTTGTTGGCATATAATGTACCATACATTCAATTATACAACCATTTAGATTTGTTTTTTATGGTCAGTTTTGTTCTGATTCCTTGTCTCTGAAAGTAGTAAAGAAAAGTGTTCTATGAAAAGTTTGGTACATATGGTAGTAGATAATTGCGTATAAATGAATGAATGAATTTATTTGAATAGGAAGGAAATCCTAATATACAAACATTATATCAATACCTTGGTTTAATAATACTTATTCAAGGACAATTTAAATCTAACTCTAAGTCAAACATTACATTAATACATTGGTTTAATATTACATATACGAGGACAACTTAAATCTAACTCTAAGTCAGACCTATATACTAACAAATATACATATATACACATATATCTAATCACCTCAATATCATTGAATATTATTCATTTTTATATAATTATTTAATCTGTCCTTAACTTAAACATATGTAAACTTTTGCTGCTTCTTATGTCTTGAGGTAATTTATTAAATTGATTTAAGCCTTTATAAAATAATGTTTTCATTGAACTTGTTAGATTGCATTTTGGCAAATGAAAATCATATGACCCTCTAAAAAATTAATAAG
>WOGP01001897.1:0-17911 GCA_015342065.1 Leptinotarsa undecemlineata
CAAGAATGACAGCCTTCTGCATCTGTGCGGCTAAGATGTCTGCCTTAGTGCGGCAAGCCAGTATGATTTTAAGATTCGAGAGTAGAGAGGACATCATTCCACCAAGAACTCCAATAATCAGAACAACCATCTTGACAGAGTAATCTGGATAGAGTCTGCGGAGTTCGAAGAGAAAATCTCGATATTTTATCAGTTTTTCCTCCTCTTTTCTGATGATATTCGTCTCACCAGGGGCTGAAAACTCCACGAAAAATATCGTTTTGCTCTGGTAGTCGAGAAGGGCTACATCAGGCTTATTACCCTGTATGAGCCTTAGGGTGGGGAACAAATATTATTATTATCATGATTGATATTAATATTATTTCTGTTTCAATGATCAACTTCTTCCAAAATAACTGTATTGAACACATCGATTTTACTTTCGCTAGACAACAGAAATTGAAATGCTCAAATGAGACATTTTGAATTATCAATGCATACTCTGTTTTGCCCTAATTTATTATGTTGTTCCAGAAGATTCGTATGTTTTCATGGGTCTTCTTTGAACTATATCATCACAGTAAATACTCATTCAATTCAGTAAGCGCCATTTGAATGAGTGCATTTTTGCCAACGTAACACAAGTCGCTGAATTCCGTCAGCAACAAAATTGTGTGCTCGAGATTCGATGAAGACGCTGAAGGCCGTTTTTGATAAAAATATACTTTCTGTGAAGTTTTCCTTTTTCTAGAAAAAAATATGTCTAGGACGCTGCGATAATTGAAAAATATTTGTTCTACCTCCAAGGGAAAGAAATCATCTGAGAGTGGGTCTATGCCTTCTCGAAATATTGTTCAAGCAATTTCCAAACTTGGGGTTTAGGGATCCATTGATTTTATGTGATGATTGTCAGACCAATGATCACTTATGGTGCAATTACCTGGCCCAACGGCCCGAGCGAAGCTCTCTGGCTTACAGAGACAGGCTCGTCAGGCCATTAGTACTGTCATCAGTACCACACCGTCAGCGGCCATGAAGATCCTTCTAAATCTACCTTCTCTCGACATTTTTCTGGAGAGAGAGGCTAGACTTATGCACATTATAAAGTACTGTTCCTGAGCAGAGAGGTCTGGATCTCCCGGCAGAAGGAAATATTAACAGCGAATAGTTGTTGGTTCACAGATGGATCGAAAACACTTTTCGGTTCTGGTGCAAGTGTTTTCAGTCACAGGCTCAGGATAGAGATATTAACCTGCCTAAGAACCTATGCTACTGTATTTCAAGCAGAAATTACCGCTGTTGAATTGTGTGGGAGTGATTGGAAGAATCCAACCTCATGCACAAATCAATAAAAATATTCTCAGACAGTCAAGCGGCGTTGAAAGCTCTTGGGTCCTACCAAGCAACGTTTACAGTGGTATCAAATTGCCAAAAACTAGTCTCCTCGATGAAAAGACTTAACAGATTGTCTCTGATCTGGATTCTTTGCCATACTGGCCTGGAAGGAAATGAGGCTGCTGACTTCCTTGAAGAGGAAGGTGTTGCAAGCAGCTTCATCGTACCAGAACCTATCATTGGCTTTGATTAAGGCTTTGTGAAACAATTTATGGACTTTTGGCAGAATCTTTCAAGACCGGCTCACTTCAAGGCATTTACTTACCCTTCGAAGCTTGATACCAAACATTTGTTGTGTGAATAGGCGTGTGCCACGATAAACCCTCGCGAGTTGCGGTGGAGGGTCGAATAAACCCACTCACTTTGGACCTAACCTAACCTAACTTGTCTCCAACATCTCGTGAAATTCAATGTCCAAACACATCTGGTCCTGAATATCTTTCTGTAACAATTGGCATTTCAGATTTTTTTAAATTCCAGTGAGGCAGAAAATTGATGTAATATTACCTTCCGATCGAACTGAATGCATTGAAATCGGAATCACCAATACGGTGTTGAAAATTTCTATAGTAGTTTTACAAAATAAGCGTTGAAAGTTTCAACTCTTAACATTTTCCCAATAATGAAATCACGTTTCGTTAATTTACCACACGATTTATTACAATTCTGTTAAGAAAAAGTCAAGAACATATTTGAATTTTCAATGAACTCCTACTGGAATTTTGTATTTTAATATTACAATAGAAACTTTTTTTCAGTAAAGAAAATTTGCAGGAACATGATTTTCAATTTCACTGTGACTTCACTACCTAAATCAATTCAACTTTGTTTTAGAAAATTACTCAAATCATATTGCATATTGTATTGGCAACACACTGATTTTGAATTCCACTGATCATTTGTTTTGTAATACATTTGTAATTCTACAATTTATTATATGATATCAATGCTTCCCTTATATTCTAGTAAATTCGATTGTTTGAGTTCAAAGTTACAAAATACTCCCTGTATATCAAAATTGAAAATAACCAGCTCTGTTTCCTGTATTCACCCTTGGATGAGTCCTGCTCTCGGGGATTACAGTTGCCAAGGACCTACCCCATCCCCGGATTTGTTGCGCGTGGGACTCCCTCTGCGGATTGTGCGTGTTGCGCGGAATCGCATCCCCCAACAAATATTGTACACTCGGTTGGCGTAATTTGTAATCTCCGACCATTGGGGTGAACACCTCTCTAGCTGGCGAGTGTACTAGTCCAGATAAAAATATTCATTAAATGTCGTTGTATAGTTGCAGGATGGATTAGGGTATGTTTGAAATGAGTATAACGATAGATACTATTCATTTCAGAATCCAATGTACGAATATATACGAAATTATGGTATATTCCCTCAATCAGCGAAATAATTAATCGTTTTCAAGTGGCTTTTCCATGGGCTTACATAAGTTGTGTAATAATCATTTTCAACATGAGTTGTTTTTGTACGATTTCATATATCAAACTACAAGAAAACACTTTTTCGCAGTTGTATGTATGTATAATACTCTCATCATTAAATAATAGACTTTTTCGAATTGAAACCCCAGAATTTTTTCTACTCCTGATATTGATTGAAATATCCAATGCTTTCTATGAAAAGGACATTCCAATATATCACATACCTGCACAGCATCTTATTCTGAAACATATATGTGAAAGAAAATATAATCATTACAAAAATTCCATCATAGTTACAGTAAATTATATCCTGAGGGCTCATGACTATTGAAAAAATATATTTTAATTCATGTTATACCTCTCTATAGTCACTAATACAATCTACTAATTGTATTAATTGAATATAGGATTCAAAAGATAACTTCTGTTTAATTTCTACTAAGATTTTTATTTTTCACGACCGGTTTTGATGCATTTCACCAATCTCAAGTAAAGTGATACACTCCGCTGATGAATACTGTTTACTAACGCAGTTTGATGCAGTTTGCTGACGCAGCAAAATTTAACTAACGCAGATTGACGCAGTTTGTTGAAGCAGCAAACAGTTTACTGAAACAGTTTGACGCAGTTTGCTGATGCTGTATAAATTTGACAAACGTTATTTCCTCTACCCTATATTCAATATGCATTTCCACAAAATGTCATCAATCGAAAACTGTAATAATTATTTTCAAGAATAACGATTATATTTGGATACTAATGAAAATAAGAAGTTTTTGCGGAATACATGTTTCTATAGAATGCTTTCTTATTTCATTATGTTTCTTTTGATCCTGGTAATGTTTGTTTTTAATTCCTCATTCGGGTCACATTGGTGTGGCTGCTATTATCAACAGGTGTTTATATATTATTTGAAGACTATTTTCAAATCGAGCTAAGTGACAACTCTCTTCTGAATCATTTCTAGTGGAATACCGTATTCATTATGGTTTTATTTGCGCACGGTATAGCATTTTCAGTTATTCCAAGTTGTGTTTATCCACTATATTACTTCAATATTTTCACAATGTGTATTTGATAATCTTTGCTTGGATATTATTATTCAGCGAAGTTGTGAGACAGTAGTTGCATTCTTATAGAAACTTGGCATATGATATTGAGGATGAGTATAATTTTTTTTTTAATTTTTCGTTGAAGTTCTGTAATGCCATCGGCAAAGCTGATGATATCACCCATTACTCTGCTTATATCAATCATTGAGGTTGGGATTGGACCCAAATATGTTCTTTGAGAAACACTAAGTCAAATTTATCCTGTCAATCAAACAACTATTATGATGGATTGAGTATGGTCATAGTCACTAAGATATTTATTCATTTCATAGTCCCCTGTATCCAAAAGCTCAATTCTTCGGTTGGCTGGAGACAATAGTTCTTCTCCCCATAAAGTCGAACTAACACAAAGTATTCTATTAATTGGTAGCAGTCTGACTTGTTTATAATTACGCCACTTCCATGTCTCCAGAAAACCCTACAGCATAAATGCATGTTTCTCACATATTCTTGATGGAATATTTTTCAACAATCTTGTGCCATGTATCAGGTGTGTATGAACTGTTCAGTTCCCTAATTTGTTCAGGTATCGATTCAATGAGCAATGCCAACTTCTTCAAAAAACGTTCCCTGCAAGTGGCCGTCTACGGATATCTCTCTAATATTTTCACCATCAACGCTGGTGTTCCCCAAGGATCTATATTGTCTTCAACCCTTTTTCGAATGTATATCAACGATTTTCATATCTTCAAGTTGAAAATTTTAGGAATTGGGAAATAAAAAATCTAGACCAATTATTCGGGTCTTAATGTTACCAAGACCAATTAATATGATTTTTCAATAGTTTTGGGAGAGTATTGGAGATTTATTGGAAAAAACCAAAAACCCAAAATATTGCTTTGCTGTCGACAGCACACTTGTTTTGTCATTCCATTTAGATTCCAGGATATCGGCGGCGAATGCACATCTTCTCTGGCAGCAGGGGGTTGCGTACCTTAGTGAGGATCTAGAAGTAAATTTGAATTGGGTTGAAAATAACCAGGTTCAATTCGATGCCAAAAAACAGGCATTGTTTTTCTCTAAAGAGATTTAGTCAGGTCGGATAATTCCACTTTCTGCTTCGATAAGTTTGTTGGAGATTAAAATTGACACCAATATGTCTTGGCACAATCATGTCACTAGAATTGCAAAAGCCGCTTCTCAAAAGCTTGGAACACTCTTCCGAGCCAGAAAACTGTATACACCTCAGCAAATTTTGATGCCTCATAAAGCTCAGATCGGATCTTCTTTCAAGTATCGTTCTCATATATGGAGCTCCGCATCTAACCGTACCTTGAATCTGCTGGATTCCATCCAGAAAAGAGCCACCAACCTGATTAGAGACGCGAACATCACTTGCAAGCTTGATAGTCTGGAACATCGAAGAAATGTTGGAGATTTGTCTCTCTTTTACTGATATTTCCACAGGAAGTGTTCAAGTGACTTGGCACATTTGAGTCAGCCAAGAGCAACAGACTGTGGCTGCTCATTGTTTTGTTCTGAAGAACTGCGTTTATGTGGAATGAACTTCCTTAGAACGTTTTTCTGAATGGATTTGATCTCCAGCGATCCATTTTTAATATCTACTTCCACACTGACACTTCTCTTAGAGCGCCTGAAAAATTTTTCTGTGGTGCTTGTGTTTTGTTCTGGAAAAAAGGGGTCCTGCTCTGTTTGAGCAGTTTTTCAGTTTTCTTCTCCGATGGTTTCTTAATTAAGTTTTTTCGTATATGTTTTCGTGATGATTTTCCCAGTACTATTCATGTTTTTCGTAGACCCACTTCACAATCTGGTTCGGTACCAAAGACTCTGGTACCCAAGACTTGGTATACCTATTAGTTTTCTCATTGGCTGCGATACATGAGTTTACTGCCAGTTTCCGCAGATCTTCACGACAATCCCAAACCAGTCTTGATGTCACATCTGGGTCCATAAGTGCTTCACTGGGTCCATCAGGATGACTATTTGTAAAAATATTGATCAGCTCATTATTTGAGGCTTCAGATTCATGTTTCATGTTGCATTCTATACACTTTAGCTTGGAAGGATGATGTGTACTTCTGGGTTTCTTTTCGTAGAGTAATATAGAAGTTACAGTTTTTAATGTTTGACCTGATAAAGAAGAAGATGTGCAAAACTAAACTAGATAATCTCACTGAATTTCCTTGAGCTACCTATACAACAGCATTTTTGCATCGCTATGAGGTTTGTGTAGCATGTGGAGGAGATAACTATGATACTACCACGATCGTTGCGTATAAAAACGTGTGATAACATTGAAAGTAGAAGAACTTATGTTAGAATATCGATGGTGGCTACTAGCAGATTAATCCTCGTATTTCGTTATAGAACTTATTCACATTTTTATTTTTTCTATACTTTCAAGTATCAAAAATATACTATAGGAAACCCTGTATAGGTAGCAATGGAGTAAGTCTAATGAAACAACTCGTAGCCAATTTCTTCTGCAGCGACTCAGAACTGGAAAGATATAAAGTCTCAACGTGCAGAGAATATCGTCCAGAATCGACACATAGTCGAGGAACACGTCCGAATTAGACCACATCTTGAAAGTACCGGAACAATCTCGTATAATCTCTTTCATCACTAGACGGATTGTGGTTGAACTCTATTGCCATTTTCATTTCGAGAATGAAGACGATTTGAGAAAATGGATTCATCTCCATAATTGTATGTTTGAAAGAGCTGATCATTACTTCGAGAGCCCAAAGGATACTAGATGAGATCATTGGTTAAAAGACGAATAGATTATGGAACAGATGAAATGGGGAATGTTTGAACAAAACAAAGTTGAGTTTAATTCATGAATTAAATTAAAAAGGAAAATAATTTTTATAAATCAACAATTAAGGTAAAATATAAATTATAGTTCAATACCAACTCCAGAAGCCACATAAACAACAGTTGTTTTGTTATTTATTTACATAGAAGAAGATAGGTAAGGTGCACAAAATGTCATATGTCACAGAATGTCTCTTAACTCGGAACATAAGTAAACAAAACAGCACGCCTCTGATATATGTCATCTTTGTTTGTCTCATACAGGTAACAGATTCATTGTTCTTTATTAGCTATAACCGATGTTGCCAAATGGTGAAATAGATACGAATTCCTTTAAATATTGAATGCATTATTTCATTTCTTTTTTTTGAGTATTTGAATAATTTATTAAAGAAAAGGGTTGAAATGATAAGTTTAAAATGTGTTGTTTTAGAGCTCTTTTATGAAAACTACTTGATTTTCGTTAAAAGGAACATTTTCCATTATAGAAGATATTACAAATGATGACATATGAATGAATGGAACTGAAAGCATTGTTTTGTGATTTTGTAAAAATGTTCAATGAAGAATTTGAGAACTTGGTAAATGTACTGAGACCAAAAATTTCCAAACAAAATACAAGTTACATATATGTTATTTTAAAAAAAATCAATGCAGAAATGAACATAACATATATGTAATATCTCAATAGTTGCTTGTCGTCGACCGTCTCTATATAGCAAACTTTATTTACAGAAATACATACTGAACAACCGAAACATTTTGATCTTTCCCTGTCGACGGGACATTTCATGATTGATAAATACAATCGCTCGCGTCAGAAAGTCTTCAAAACGTTTCACATTTTGACAACTAAAGTTTTTGTTTTGTCGAAATCGAGACGGTTACTGTTTTGTTGTGGTTTCGTCTGTTTGGAGAGAATCCCTCTTAATATCAACAGCATTTTGGAAACGAGTCAAGGTGTCCTTCTTGATAACAATGGAAATCAGAATGATTTCAGTACTCTTGGGGTGATCAAGTTACAAAAATGGTAATAACAAAAATTGTTTTAAAATGCAAAACGCATTCATATGTTAATGATCTTCATGTTCCATTAACTTGACAGCAGTATAATAACTGCAAACAAAATTAATTGATTATCATTATTTACGGCTTCATTTATGTGCAAATCCAGTCAATGCTTGATAATTAGGTGTTTTTATGTTTTTGCGTTTCAGTTTTGACTCGTACTTCTGTTGAATGTGAATAAAAATGTTCAATCGATGAAGAAAAATGGCGTATATTCTCCCAGTAGTAATTCTAACTATCTTTTTGTAGTAATTAATGAACCAAGGTTGCGAATCAATAATTTCAAATCACTCTATACAACCATTTCTGTATAGATCCGAAAAAGAAGAATTTTTATTTTTGTGGAAAAATATTTATTCATTCATTAGTTTGATTTTGTCTCCTTCAAAAAAGTTCCGAAGCAGTTCTGGTACGCCCTTTTTGGTATCTCCTTAAGCTCCTGAATCATCACAAATCACCGTCATTTTATGTATCTCATCTATCTTTGAAACAAAAAAACGTTGCAAGTGGGCAAATCTGGTGAATATGGTGGCTAATGCATGATTATGGAGTTATTTTTCGTTAGAATGCCGTAATGTGTTGTCGTGATACAAAAGCCATGGATTCTTTCTTCGTATTGCTTCTCGCAAGGGTGGCATACCTTCATGATAATAATCCTAATTTACCGTATGATAAAATGTGTCAAGAACTCTTGATGCACTACGCCACGGTAATCGAAGAAAACAGTGGCAAAACCTCGACATTTGATCGAACTTAGTGTGCTTTTTTGATCATGGCTCTCTTGATCTCTTCCATTGGGACGATTAGACTTTGTCTTCGATGTCATATCCATGTACTCATGATTCGTCACCAGCTATGATCTTTTTAAGCAACTCTGGATCGCCATTGAAATCAATCAAACATTCCTGAGCGAGGTTCCAACGGCGGTCTATTGCACAAATAAACCTTGACATCGACCACCCAATGAGGAATCACTTTCTGTCTCTCTCTGAGGCGTTTACTGCACGAACGCAATACAGTGGTAGAGAGGCAAAATGCTTGTTCTGGTGACAGATCATTTTCTCCACCGTAACTTAAGATAAATGTAGCAGTGGAAATTCATTTCTGTTAAGTAATTATCTGTCTGATATCAACGACACTTTTACTTTTTTCTGCACTGGTAGATTTTATTGAATCTAGTTGTCGAATAACAAAAACTAGATTGTTGACCACTGTCACTTCTTCACGAATTATTATTTAATTATCGTCATTCTCTGTGTTCCAACATGGTTTGTTCTACTGAAAAAATAATAGAAATTGTTGAAATTTTCTATTCAAATAATGAAAGTGCTAAAGTTAATGCAGGAATTTATAATACGAATCATCCGAACCGCAACGTAAGCCATCAATACGTTAAACAGTTAATGGATAAGTTTTGAACTACAGGTTCTGATCACAACAGAAAACATTAAGTATTCCGTCCTATCAGAAATAACGGAGTTGAAGTTGCAGTTTTAGAACATATGCAAATGGATAATCGACAATCTATCAGATGAGTAGCTATAGCGACTCTTTCTCGTCCTCTTTTTCTAAATATCTCTTCCTTTCTATACTCTGTTCACTATGTTTGGTTATACAGGAAAAGATATCCTCCTCAGTTTGCTGGCTACTGTTATATTTTTGGTATTTATTAGACAAACATGCATTTCAATTATCAACTTTAATATTATAAAACAAGATACATGATCTTAATACATAGTACTTTAGTCTCCCGTTAACCTAGGTATGTTCGTTGTTCGTCAACCTAGGTATGTTCGTTGACATAGTATTCATAACATCCCTCTTTTTACTAAACTTACTCACTGCTGAAGCTAATTGGAATTCAATTTGTGAGACTTGATTATTCTCCTGCCTTTTTTATATATTTCATCTTTCATTAAAAATTTCATCTCAAAGTCTGAGTCACTTGTAGAGGTTATATATTCATTGTTTTTGTCATAAAGAACACTTTCACTGTCTATCCCTTCACATTCACTTGGTTCTATCATTATTTCAATATTAATAGCGTTCACCTCGCCAAGTATTTTATGTAGTACATTTTCTACAGTATCTGCTATTTCTTGATTAACATTTTCGGTTACAATATTCATGTTTTCCCCTCCTAATTCATTATCTAATACATTTTCTACAGTATCTCCTATCTCTTGATTAACATTTTCGTTTACAATATTCAAGTCTTCCTCATTTTCTGTCTCTATATAATACTTAATATTTTCCTTATTTTCTAATCTTTCAGGTAACATAACATTAGCACTGGCAGGGGGAAAGTTACTTATAGAATGGTTTTTGTTTAACTTAATAAACCTTCTATTATGGACTAGGATTCAACCATTTTCCATTTTAACTCTATATGTTCTTTTTCTAATTTTTTCCAGCACCGTACCAGGTAACCAATCACTGTTAGTTTTTTTTTGTATGTATACATTAGTGTTATTTTTCAATGGACTAAGTATTTTAACACCTTTGTTATTATATAGTTGAGTCATTTTCTCTGCTTTATTTTTCAAGACTTCATTATAACGATATATTTCTATGACTCTAGGCTTTAATTCGTTGGTTTTGCAAGGAATTACACACCTCAACTTTCGTGACATTAAAATCTCCGCTAGTGAATTATTATTATCGATTTGCATATTTCTATACAGGAGTAATGCTAGGTATATATCTTTTTGTGGCTTCTAATATTTTATTGAAAATGTTTTTGCCGTTTGAATATTACGCCATACCGCCATACTGCCATACCGTTCGACTGAGCATATGTCGGTGAAGACATGACATGATTAAATTCCCAATCATATATGAATATTGTAAGTTGACTATAGTTGAAGGTATACCATGCCTGGCAAACAACAACTTAAGAACTTCAATTACTCGATGACACATAGTATTTTTATATAATTTCTCAATTTCTATGTACTTTCAGTAGTAGTCAATTACTGAAAGGTATTTTTCCCCTGTCAATTCAAATAAATCACAACCCACTTTGTTCCGTGGGAGATTTGGAATTTCGTGACAGAGAAGTGGTTCACTTTGTTGTGATCTAGAATATTTGTTGCATAAATAACATTCCATGATTTTTGTTTAATATCGTTGGTCATAGTAGGCCAAAACAGAGATTCTTGCGCTAATTTTATACTCTTACTAATACCCGAATGACTATAGTGTATATGATTTACCATTTCATTTTGTAGCATTTTCGGTATTACTAGTGCCTTTCCTTTGAAAACCAAATCATTCAAAACTGTAAGCTCACTTCCGTATTTCCAGAATATTTTTAATTTTTCATCAACTCTTTTTATGGTATTTGGCCACCCCTCTAGGATAACATTTTTTAGTAACTTCAATGTATCGTCTTCCGAAGTTTTCTGTACTAATTCATTCAATTTGCCCTGAGTTACATTTATTTCTGATACTACCATGCATACTTGTGACTGTATGTCACTGTCCAAGCTATTGCCTGACTCATCTTTCAAAAAAGCTCTAGATGGGGCATCTGCAATTATCAATTGTTTGCCTGGTTTGTGTTTCACTTCAAAATCATATTTTTGTAATTGTAACAGCATACGCTGTAGTCAAGTTGGGCATTTATCTAGTGGTTTTTTGAAGATAGAAATTAACGGTAGGTGGTCAGTTTCCACTATCACTTTTTTTTTATTTAACTACTTCAATAGTATAAAACAAGATACATGATCTCAATACCACATAATACTCTAGTCTTCCGTTAACCTAGGTCTGACCGCTGTTCGTCAACCTAGGTATGTTCGTTGTAATATGTAATACTCTAGTTTAGTGACATAGTTCTCATAACAGCTACAACACCAGGTTGCTTAGGTAGCCGTAACTTTCATTAGAATTGTATAATCTATACATTTGGTGTATCTTTATTCATTTATTTTATTTTAGTTTCAGTTTTATTTCAATTTATTATTTTTTTTATCCTTTTGTCATAGACAACTATGTATTTTGCTTATTGAATAGCTACTAGTGTTTTTCGGATTTTGAAAGACTACATATTCCATTCTTTCAAAATGAGGCTAGTTCAGAAATCAAACGAAGATGATCCTGATGGATGAGTTCAGTTTAGGGAGGTGTTCAGCTATAAATTGACCAATAACCCATACCTATCATACGAAAGTTCTTTCATGTTGAATGTTGTATTGAATAGACATAATTGTAGTTACTGGAGCTATGTCAATCCTCGGCATTCGTGTAGATCCTATGATTATACAAATTTCAGAAAATGATGACAATTTCGTAGATAATGATATAACATTCTAGTAGTATGGTGCACCCCCACATTTTGATGTTCGGGTGGGACAGTTTTTTGAAGAACATTTTCCAATCCGTTGGATCAGCAGAAGGGGTCCAGTGGAGTGGCCAGCTAGATCACCTGATCTCACACCAATGGACTTCTTTCTGTGGGGACACCTGAAGTGGAAAGTGTACTCTACTAAGCCTACAAATCTAGAAGATCTGCGACAGAAAATGGTTGGGAATGCCTAATTCTGACTCCGGACATCTTGAATAATGTACGGAGTGCTTTCGAGTGTAGACTGTATTATTGTACGGAACTAGGCGGCGGCGATTTTGATTGTGTTGCCGTTGATATTGCTTCTGTTGATTTCCTCAATAAAATGGGGGACAGCAAATTTTCTGTTTATTTCTTAAATATAACGTTCAACATTTAATTTCTCAATAACGAATGAACCATTTTCCACAAAAAAAATACCGAAATAATAGAGGGACTAAAGATCTTTCAAATGATGTATCACTCGACCCCCCATGACTTTGAAAAGAATAGGGAGTAGTAGCTGCCTACAGAGGGGGTGAAGTTTCGGGTATAATTTCCATATCAGAATTAGTCCCCCTAGAAACAAAAATTGACGTGTTCCTTGAACTTTTTGATAACACGTCCGTTTCTGACTTACAGGAGGGGTCAAATTTTCGTTATAACGCCCTGTATAATTAAAGATCGATTGAGTGTAACCACAAATTTTTTTTTAACAAACTCTATGAGTTGAACTCGTGGATGGAAATTTTCAATGTCTGGTGTCAATGAACTCCAGCTAACTATTGAACTTCAACTTCGCATGAATCTGATAAATTGCTTTGCGCCTTATTTTTTCCTTCGGGTAAGTCCATTTAACTTTCTCCCCTCTCTGTCTCATACGCTCCTGGGAAAGTTGTTCAGATCCAAATCAACTTTTCTTGTAGATTTGTTTCTGTATGCGGAATATATTGACAAGCCAGATGTATTGGATATATAGGAAATGGGAATGGGACCTTTGAAATCAAACACAGGTGTGAGGGGGAAAACTTTGTTCTGGAAGTTGTCTTGTGTGTACATAAAATTGAATAAGGAGTTTGGTAGGAAAATGATAACGTCGTGAGAATGTGCAGATTAAGTTTCCACGTGTTGATTTTGGTAAAGTTTCCTGTGGAGATGAATATGTACCTGGCTGAGGCTCTTGAAGAATTATCATAGCGACTTATATTACGTAAATTCAAAAAATTTTGATTCAGATGAGTTCCTTCTACAATATTCTACAGGATAGGAATTAAAGCTTGATTTGAAGCAAAAACAATTTATTATGCAATAAAAATTGAAGGCAGCACTCTTGATATCCGTTATCAGTTTAGGATGTTTAATAAAAGAATATATACTTGTCCATCATTTCTTCAATACATGGAAACTCCAGAATCTTATTCGTACTTTCTATCGATACAATTTCGTCAATTGTGTCAGTGTTCACACAAAAGTTCTTGTCTTATTTCCATTAGCCAATTTTGAAATTATGTAACATGGGAAACTTGAAATGAAAATTTTGAAAAATGTGTTTATTTTCAACGTATTTTTTCGAAAAACTCATCGCTTTCAACAATCCTGTTGTTGTTGTTGCTTTGAATCAAATACACCTAATGTAAAAATATTTTTTTTATAGATTTTCTAACTAGATATCAGGAAAAAATTCCAGCTATTTTGAAACAGACTATTTTGTCGTTAAATAAAAAAAAACTGTATCTTATGACTAAACTATAAAACATATGAAACCAAGGAACACCTTGTTGAATATTATTATTATATTTTGCAAGCTATTGCCATATACCGTCGACACAAACTTCAACGACAGAAATGCCAACGGTCAAGAATGTTTCGCATATATCCACTTAACCAAAAAAGCGATGAAGCAGTAGTTTTTGCCACTCTTTACCCAGGACAGACGGAATGAGAAAAAATGCTTCAATTATATGCGATTTTTGAACAATTCTTGAATTTTCAGCTTCACTATTGAAATCAACTGATTGAATATCTGCGTTGAAGAAACTAAATAATGGTTGCGAGAGAAAGAGATTTACTCACATAGGTTCAGTGAAGAGTACGAATGGGACGAACCGAAATCACAGGATGAAGTGGTGATTATAATTGTTATTTCCAAAGATGTTGAACGAATCCCTTTTCAATAAAAAAGTAGAAGATAATTTATTAAACTCAGCTCATTGATATCAAATTTCCACGAAAGTGCTTGTGAAGCATTCTTAGCTTGCACCACTCGGCAAGTTTATATACAAAGTAATCATTTTGATCACTTACCTACTGCCACAGAACCTGAAGGAGATCTACTACATATGGCACCAGTTTTGAAAGAAAATTCTAAACTAGAAATTGTTATGTTGATGAGCATTCTTCAAAGCCACACTAAGCATTGTTCATGACCTGATAATGAGTGATATTTTATTCGAATCCGTTTATTTCATTGTGATTTCCATGCAAATATAAATAAATGGCATCTGCTTCGTTCGATGAGCACTAACATAAGGTGGAGAATTGTATTCAGAATAGCTCCACATTGTAATCTGCCATAATGTTTAGAGTGAAGCGTCAACTGAAGAAGAGAAGGAGTACTTTTCACTCCACTTGTTGAAGCCCCCACTCATCTTTTTGCATTTTGAGAAGGGTACGTCACTCCCCGGCTCAAAGTGTATAAGACGTGAGAGCTCTTGTGTCCCGAGACTGGCGAATCTCACTCTTCATCTGAGGACTCCATTGGACTCGTTGCATTTTGGTGCTAAGGGCCTTTCTTTCTCTCTCGAGAGCAAGATACGTGAAGTTTCCCGTGTGGAAGAGGCCCAATGTCAGCTAACACAGGCAGACTTTAGCAACACCTGGGATATATTGGATCCCTTGTAGCTGCAGGTTGGTCTACATTGTCGGTCTACAAAAAGGAGTGTAGATTCCCGTCTCTATGTATATCGCGAGAAATTGACGACTCGGACGAACCGACAATTCAGGTGTAGCTGAAAATGCTCTCAACAAAGAATACACTCATACAATCTCATTCGAAGAGACAGTGTTACTTGATAAAACTAAAAATGACTATATAAGGAGGCAATAGGGATATGAGTTTCCGAGTATATTTTCAACCATCACGTTAATTATTCGCACATAAAATTCATGAAAACAACCCGATAAAATCAAAATCCTCTATTTCTACCATCGAATGCTAAAAATAACGAAAGCCTAGCGCAATCCTTCCTGAAATAGAATCGATTTCTCTCCCGACCTAGCCCTACAAATCCCTTGATGTGGGGGCGGCGAAAAAATAAACTGTCACCATAAAGATTTTATTTATAAACGCAACACGCCGGTTCGCGTTCCCGTGGGTGCTATTTATTTTATCAGAATTGGTCTGTAAATAGCAGGAACGACGAAAGTTTTTTTTCCGTTTTCGCAGAGAGGACTGTTACGATATGTTTTGGGAATTATGAGGCGATATTTCAAACAAAAGATAGTCACATCGCGTATGTGGAAATGGTTGATTTGATTGTATGATAGTTTTTGCATGTGAGTGAAATACTATACTTTTCCTCAGATTTTTGTGGAGCATTTCATTTACAGCTAGAATGATGATGATATATTTTTGTGACTTGAATATTGTTCTCAACCAGTTTTCCTTTGAAACTGATGAAGTGGTTTATATGGAAATGAATGGTCAAATTAGTTTGAATTGGTGATAGGACTGGGCATTCATTTTCAAGTTTTCAATGTTTCTCCATATATTTTCCTTCTGAAAATGTTCGTTTGTCCAATCACATTTTTGGAATAAAGTCAACTTCACGAGAGTAACAAATAAATTATTGAAATAGAAACCACAAGGTATTAAACTTCTAACATATGAATCCCACAAAAAATATTTCGGATGAAACAAAAAAACCCTGTTGGAAAAGTGGAAATTGTTCACGTAAGTAAATATTTTAACCATATGTTTTCTCTGATAGTGTCAGTTGAAAGAAAATTAATGTTTTGCTGAGTCTTCATTTTGCACAAGCAAATACTATTTAATGGAATAAGATTTGAACTCTAAAATAATATTCCAGGATCATTATCGCCGTTCAATTAATTCGGATTTAAATGTGGATTAGTCCTCTTCTGTTGCATTCTGGCTACTAGACGTTTCTGTTTTAATATGCTGTTCCTGTTGTTTACACTTTTTTCTTTTCTTTTTGATTAATTTCAATGCTTTTAGATCCGTCCATATATTCCTTTGATATATTGAAGCCTTCTTAGTTTTCCCTTATCCATTGTTGTTCATTTTGTTACCTTCTTGATTACTTTTATCATATTTTCATATCCTTTCTCCTGTATTCAATTTTTCTCACTCAGAAATCTAAAGATAACGGGTGATTCTCACTGGCCTCATAGATTTTCAAAAATATTTTAGATCGTTAATTTCTTCTTTTTCTATATACAGTCTTCTGGATAGTATTTGTTCAGTATATTTTGCTGTATTCACATTTTTCTTCATTTTCCCCCTTATCTTTATTTTTCAAATTACGACCCCTCTTCTTGTTAAAGGAAAAAACATAATCACCTAGAATGATTATTACATTTCAACACAAATATATTTTTGAAGGATGGTTGATTGGGTAACATGTTCAATTTTTTCTTAAAAAAACTATTGTTTTTTTGGCGACGTTTGGAATTCAATTCAATTCTTTTTCAGGGCAATGTCACATTCAATTTTCATAAACATTCCTACCACATAACTAAAACGATTACTATCGTTTCAATTTCACAAAAATCAATGAATTCTTGATTGAATTACTGATCAAAAAGTAGTGTCTTCGTGTTGAAAATATGACTATTTTAAAACCTATCAGATATATTAGATACAAAAAAAAGATTGCAACAACAAAATTGTCGGGACAACAACAAAAAACGGCATGAAACAAACAAATGACTCAATCTGTGAATCTGATGAGGTGGTGTCTGTTTTTTTATCAGTGATAGAAAGATAAAAACTGAGAAAAGGGGAAATTATTCAGGTATTTTACATATAGGTATGTATCATTTAGCTCAAGAGTCTTTTGTATAAATATGGTTGAACATCTAGAATAGTTCAATGATCAAAATCAAAAACGTGTCCATATTCTTTTTCATGTTCAACGAGGGCTATTGGGAAACTAGATATAAAAATTCCTACACCCCTCTCTAAGAGAATGTGCAAGTGTAACGTGTGATAAATGTGATATTACTGGTATATAGTAATTTCAGAATATACGAGGTCGTTTTCTGTATTGATATATGATGCTTTATGAACCTTCTTTGGAGTATTGTTCACATGTATGGAGGTCCGCTGCTAAGCATACCCGGAAGGTGCTGGATTTTATAAAAAAAAACCATTTACGTGATTGGAGACGCGAAAATCATTTGCAACCTTGATGGTCTAGAACAGGGGTCTCCAAACTACGACCTGCGGGCCAAATCCGGTCCGCCAGTGTCATCAATCTGGCCCGCGATAGCCACTGATTTACTGTCATCAATCTGGCCCGCGACAGCCAATGATTACCTAAATGTTGTTACTATTACTGTGATAAGTTGAAGAAATAAACAGAGAATGATAATTACATGGTTTTATTTACATGCAAGGTAAAACTTAATGACAGAAATGATGATAAAGAAAACTTATTTTAAGTATCTAAGTTTAAGCATATAAATAACTAACGAAAGTATGAAATGAATCACAGTAAAACAAAAACACTAATGAGATTTATGTAATTGTGATTTTCCACCGACAATACTTTGTAGTTGTGGATCAATTT
>WOGP01001898.1:0-17906 GCA_015342065.1 Leptinotarsa undecemlineata
GTACGTTGGACGTTGTTATCAGTGCGTGCCTGATTAATCCCTGGTTAATCCCCTTCACCAAGAGAAGGAAATTGGACGATCTAACGCCACTTTCCCTCAATGGTGTGGTCATTCCATTTGGAACGGAGGTGAAACATCTTGGCATTGTCCTTGACAAAAGCCAGAATGTCTCTATGGACATGTCGAATGATTTGTGGTCAAACTTGGGGTTTAGGTCCCAAACAAATCCATCAGATTGATGTTATCATTGTCAGACCAATGATCCATTATGGTGCAATTGCCTGGTGGCCGAAGGCTTTACAGAAAACAGCCCAAGCGAAGCTCTCTGGCTTACAAAGACAGGCTTGTCAGCGGCCATGGAGATCCTTCTAGATTTACCTTCTCTCCACATTTTTCTGGAGAGAGAGGTTAGATAGATTGCATACAGACTTGTGCACATTGCAATTGTACAAATCAATTGAATGCAGAGTGCAACAGACTGTTGGTTGACTGCAATTGACCTCTTACTGTATGCCTCCAACTGTCAACTACGAACTGCCTTATAAAGTACTGTTCCCAAGTAGAGAGGACTAGATCCTCCGGAAGAAGGAAATATTATGAGCAGATAGTTTTTGGTTCACAGAAGGAGAAAAAATACCTTCCGGTTCTGGTGTAGGTGTTTTTAGTGGTAGACCCAGGAAGGAGTTATCTACCTGCCTAGGAACTTATGCGACGGTATTTCAAGCAGAAATTTAATTGTGTGCGGAGAGATTGGATAAATCCAACCTCACTCACAAGTCAATAAAAGTATTCTTGGACAGTCAAGCGGCGTTGGAAGCTCTTGGCTCCTACCGAGCAACTTCTAAATTGGTAGCAAACTGCCAAAAACGACTCTCCATGATAGGAAGACTTAACAGATTGTCTCTGGGCTGGATTCCTAGCCATAGTGGCCTGGAAGGCAATGAAGCTGCTGACTATCTTGCAAAGAAGGGTGCTGCAAGCGGCTTCATCGGACCAGAACCTGTCATTGGAATCGTTTTGGGCTTTGCCTAACAAACACTGAACACTTGGATGGCAAAAAGATTTATGGACTTCTGGCAGAATCTTCCAGGATTGGCTCACTCCAAGGCCTTCTTACAAGTTACTGTCATTTGAATCATCATATGCAGACACTTGGACTGTCAGAAGACAGTCTGTGTCACCTCTGTCTAGAAAATGACGAAACAGCAGAGCATATACCTTGTGCCTGCCCCGCTGTGGACCGAATCATGTTCTTATAGTTCGGCAGATCCGTACTCTCACCATCTGACCTGAAAGACAACTCACCATACAAACTAATCGGCTTCGTTACGAAGCTGGGTTTATTTGGCCGAGTGTGAATAAGTGTGAGCCACATTAAACCCTTGCTGGTTGCAGTGGAGGTCCGAATAAACCCACTCACTTTTAGACCTACCTAGCTACCATTTCAGTGAATACTTATTCAATTTAATCGAAATAAGCGTCATTTGAAACAGTGTACTTTTTCCAACGTAACACAAGTCGAATAATTCCGTCAGCATAAAAATTATGTACTCCCAGATTCGAAGAAATCGACGAATATCGTTTTTACTGGTCCTGATTGGTGAAGGTTCTACCGGTGAGAAAGTCATCGAACTGCTTGGTGAGAAGTCTGGGGAGTATGGTGGATGATTCTGCCTCATCCACCATACCCATTTCGTTAAATTCTCGAACGGTGATTAGTAAAACGTGCAGGCGGGGGTTGTTGCAAAGCTAAAATTCTACTGAAACGGAAAGTGGTATTTATAGAAATTTTTTAGTACCATCCATGTAAACCCCAAGAACTGCGACAAAGAATTGTCAGCGACTATCAATTGCTGATTCTGGACAAGCTCCAATAATCTAAGAGAAGTTTTTGAAATTCTCTGAATCATTACTGTGTAGCAATTGTTGCTGGAAGTGTATTATTCCTCAAAGTTCAGTGAAAAAATTCTCTAGCGACCAAAATATGCATAAAAATTTAAACATCCGAATAAAAGTGAATTAGTGTTATTATCTTCTTTGCAGTTAATTGCAGTATCAATTATTTCGGGTAGGCTTTCATACAAAAAATACTGATACCGAATCTGTTTTGATTTGATTTCGATTTGCATTATTCATTTCTTCTTTTGTTTTGCTTTTCTGGGACAATTATTATACGATTCTATAAATGATTCGAAATGACCGATAATTTCGCAAGTAAACAATTTAGAATAATCTCTAGGATTACCAAGATTCAATAGCAGTGTTTAAAATAAACGCAGTTGAATGTGACTAGCAGCAATAGCAGTAATCTAACATCTCGTGTTGAATTCTCTGATCTCTCGAACTGGGTTTTGCGCGTTTGATCTACCGTTCACCAGCGTTGCCAAGTGACACCTCACAATAACTGATATGCTGTGTATTTCTATACTAATTCGATATCTGAGAGTATAGTATTTTTTCCTTCTGAGGGTTGTACATCAATGAATAACCGAAAATAACTTGATTTTCGGAGTGATTAATAATAATCTTTGAGCTAAAATGAATAATGAAAGTTATTATTCGATGAAGTTTGTTTTTTTTTCGATTCATGACACTTCTCAAAACCGTACATACAATCTTACATGATTCCTTGACAAAATTGCATTGTCAAGAAAAAAATCCCTAGATCTCCGGAAATTTTCCCCAACTTGGCAACGATGCAGTTCACTCTCACTCTCTCTCGGGACACAGCAGCACTGTATATCCTTGTGCAGAACTCCTCCTCTCTTTTCACTTTCAGCGGACGTTGACTCTATCTCGTCCCTGTCCCGCTGGCCCCCCTCTGGCACACATCAACTCGGTGCGCATCGCGGCCAAATATAACGGCTTGTGGCAGCGTTGCCAGCATTACGATTTTTCCGTTGATATCGCGGGAGTTTATTGATTTTGGGAGGCTACAGGCGCGTTTCGTAATCTAATTGGGATTCGATTGAAATGATATCTATGCTAGAGCTTCGGCTTTTTCTTGATAGATTTGATTGATTTCCGTGGAATGCGTGTTGAAGTTGCCAGATTGTATTAAGGAATTCACTATTTCGGGCAGTCGAATTCAATTAGAGTTAATAATCAATTTCAATTCAACTCGATGATTCGGGGAACCATAGTCGTTGATTTGAAGCATTGACTTTGGTGAGTGCTGGGAATTTGGTTTGAATTGGTGATTTATTTGCTAAAATAAATTCATTACTAAAATTGCTTTATCAAAATAGACGTTCTTTTTGGGTAACGTACCGCGTTCTTTGCCCATTTCACGGTCGCCATAATTGTCCTACGAAGAGGACTATTCGCAATATGGTGGATTAATTTGAGTCCACTGGTTGAGTAAACTATAGACCAACACCCGTACATCGACGAAACA
The DNA here is from genome assembly GCA_015342065.1 of Leptinotarsa undecemlineata. Taxonomy (NCBI): domain Eukaryota; kingdom Metazoa; phylum Arthropoda; class Insecta; order Coleoptera; family Chrysomelidae; genus Leptinotarsa; species Leptinotarsa undecemlineata. The sequence goes on from WOGP01001898.1 coordinate 3,398, forward strand.
AAAAAACTGCCGGAAATATGGCCGCTCTGAAAAAGTCACTGTTTGGTGTGTATTTTAGGTTGGTGGCGTCATCGGTCCATATTTCCTTGAGATGAGTACCAACTTCTTCTGGCCTGAATGGGATGATCTTGGACACCAACAACATGTGGTTTCAACAGGACAGCTCATGCCATATTGGATATTCTGCACTAGCGATTTAGCGATCATCTCACGTGGAGGTGATGTGAACTGGCCAACGAGATCTTGCGATTTGACCCCGTTAGACTTTTTCTTGTGTTTTTTTACTGCAGGTATATACCACAAACCACAGCGGCCCCCAAAGCGGTCAAATTCAACCTGATTCATGCGCCAGAGTCATGGAAAATTAGACTTTTCGGATGCGTGTCATGTCGGACATTTAAACGATGTAATATTCCCCATATAATGACATCAAGAGATCATTCAAAGGAATAAAAAATTTCGATGATATATCACACACTTTTTATTCAAATTCAAAGATACTAAGCGCCTTTTGAAAGACTCGTTAGATATTTGTACTTTCATAAAACACTGAATTTGTTAGGGTTAATTTTGGCATAGAAATAGGTAAATTTTTGTTCAATATCATAGTTTTTAGGCCCGGAAACCTTCTGAAGTACATTTCATATGAACTTGGCACACGGATTACAGAATTTGAATGCTTGTGACATTCAGAATTATTTCTTTCATAAAGGAGGATTATAATATATTTCTGGTTCAACATTACATAAATAACCAATAAACTCCGACTGAAAAAAGCCGAAGCCCTATTCACCAGAAAATCCAAGCTATACCTGCTGTGAATGAGTCGTCTGATGATATTTCATCTGAGTTAGCATTCGACAAAACTAAAATTCCATAATGGTAACTAGATTCTCAGAAATATTATTGCATTAAAATGAAAATATTATTGGCAGGTTGTGATTCTATATATTTTGATGAGAAAGGTACACATGGTTTGAGTTGCAGGAGAAATGCAGGGCGTACACCTCGACATCACCAGGTGAACGACATATTGAAACGAGATTTGGTGTCAGCGGATGTTCCTGCAATTTTGGAACACTTAGGTAAACGACCAGATGGCATCTCTCATACCATGGAAATACGGTAAACCTGTGGTATGGGACTTGCGTTGACACGGTCTCGGCTTCCCATCTAGCCGGAAGTTCGAAGTCTTCTGGAACCGCAGCATTGTCTGGTGAAAAATTGAAACGAAAAAAATTCCAAAATCTTGGTAACAACTATCTGTTCCATTCAATGGCGGTTGAAACTTTTGGTGTTTATGGCCAGCAGTCTCTGTCATTTGTTCATGAACTTGGAAGGAGAATGGGCCGAGCAACGAAAGATCACCGTTCTACCTCTTTTCTGGTTGGCTGAGATATATGGATTCATCAGTCTCCTATCAAGGTTAATTCGCAAGTGATTGATCCACCTCCTTCTTTTTCAGTGCGGTCAATGGACTTAGGTTATTCTTGCCCCCCAAATATGAGTTGCAGTCCTCGTGGTTCTAGTTCTCTTTCAGTGAAAGCGTTAAATGAAGCAAGAGTCGAATCAATCCCTCTACGAAACACTTCTTGACTTGGGATCGATCGCAGCTTGAAAAATGGTTCTTATGTAGACTATATGAAACATGTTCTCCCTTACGAATCAGTAGAGAGTTGTCCTAAAAACCTTCAAGAAAAATTGGATAAGATAATTTAGGAAACACTTGCTATATGAACAGCACTCAACAAATGTTGTTCTTGACGTAGAATTTCAAGAACGAGGTTTCAATGATGAACGAGAACGAGAATGTTTCCTATTCATTCACCAAACTCAAATAGCTGTTCATGTAGCTGTAGTTTCGTAAGAATATATGATCTTTCTCAATAACCAATTTCATGGAGTCTTTGAGGTCCACTAGATACTCGTTGGGACAACAAGAGGATTGATCCGAATTCTTGGTGTTCTTGTTGAATAATCTTCGTGAGCAGAATCTCTGACTGCTTTGGATTGAATGGTTCCGTACAGTCTATCCCATCTTGTGTTTGTAAATCTTTCGCTGGAAAAATCCTCACCTGTTTACTTCGTAGTAAATATTCAAGAGGTAGCAAAGACGAATGTGAATTTCTGGAATTTCAACTAACGTTTCCTAATATGACCAATAACCAGTCCATGCAATGCTTATTGTTAAATCATCTGAAAATGTAACTTTTAACAGGTGATGATCGACTGAATTACCAAACATGCGCCAAACTAACTGACTGTTATAAGGAAACAAGCATAGCTGAGGCACCAGTCAATGTAATAATAACAGATGATCTTCAAACATGACTCAACCTCTGACATAAGCACCAAACTCTTAAGAATGTTCAAAATAGATGAACACTTCAACTTAGCAGACCACTATTATAATATTCATGCAGTCATTGTTCACAGTGGTTCTGGCATTGAATTTAGTCATTATTACGCCTTGGTCAAAGACGAAACGGATTGGTTTAAGTTTGACGATAGTTGTGTCACGAAGTATTCTGGCGATGTTTTCAATTCATTGGAGCCTCTGGAGACACCCTACATTTTATTTTATGAAAGAGAGGGCATTGACAGATCAAGAACTTCAGATGATATGGTGCTGCAGGTTTTTTCGGGTTTTCCTGCAGTTGAAAAATCAAATGCGCCACTGGAATCAATAAAGTCGCCCCAGAGCGCCAATTAATTTTCAATTTTTATTGTTGCCAAATGGACATAGAATAATGGACAACGTGTTTTATTCATTGAATAAACTTTCTGAGAATGTAGTGCCTACTGTTTTGAAATAATTGTATAGTTGGTTAGGTTAGGTCTAAAGTGATTGGGTCTATTCGATCCGCCACCGCAACCAGCAAGGGTTTATTGTGGCTCACTCATATTCACACTCTGCCAAATAAACCCCGCTTCTTAACGAAGCCGATTAGTTTGTATGGTGCGTGGTCCATAAATTTTCTTGCCATCCAGGTGTTCAATGTTTGTTTGGCAAAGCCTAAAGCGACACAGTTGATAGGTTCTGGTCCGATAAAGCTGCTTGTAGCAGGGAGTCAGCAGCCTCATTACCTTCCAGGCCAGTATGGCCAGGTATCCAGACCCGAGTATACTCTAGTAGGAGTCAAGATCATTAATATTTTCGAATGGAATTACTTGAAATTCTGCTGAGTCATGAAATATATATTCAATCCATTCTGGAATATTTTTTTTCATTATTTATGCTTTGCATGCATACACGTTTTGAATTTGTACACCCTGGATGTAAAAGAGAACAAAAGGTTTCATTGCTGATTTTTGTTTTACATGAAAAGATAGATTTTCTACAGCTCCACCCAATCCAGATCAATCAGCACTGATATTTGCTATATACTTTGAGAAACTTATGAAGAACATTTTGTAGTAATGCTCAAATGAAATCACAGAGAATACATTTTCATTTTTTTATGCATCTTTGGGACCTAAGCGTTTGAAATTCAACGAGACTTTCCAATGCTTTCTTTTCAAGTCTTTCTTTTTAAGTTTATCCTTTGATTCGACTACAGATCGCAACTAATTTACCTCTTCAGACAAGATACACAAGTTACAGTTCATCAACTTGTGTAGGTAATATTTATGGAAACTGCCATCGGGTTCTTCCTAACATGTAAACCAGAGGTGATTGTTGATGAAGATGTTGACATAGTGTGTAAATATTTTTGAAGGGTAATTGCGAAGGTTTTTCGCATTTCCAAACTGCATCAAAAATCTAATGAAAACAAATTAGTGATCTGAATGATGTAATGTTCAGCAAAAAACGACTTTCCAACATCTTACCAACAACATTATCATCATTTAATAATGAAGTATATGTTAGAAGTGAACAAATATTCTTTTGATATATTCTTCTTTATATATTGAAAGCATAAGCTTTCAAGCAGTGCTTTCTTCAACTTAGTGAATGGATATTCTTAAATTTCTTTTGTATATCTATACTTCTAGAAATCTGTATCGGCAAGATAATCAGTGTATCTGCATTTCTTAAGTTTGAATACTACTGGAGGAACCTAATTAAGAGAGAGTTTTCTAACTTGAACCTTAAACCTAGAATCTAATATATAAAAATGGATGTTTGTTGGTTGGTTGATAAGTGATAAACTTCTACATCGCTCAACCGATCGTGATGAAGCTTGACATGTATAGGTAATTTTTCATAGAGAAGGTTTTTAGGCTATCAATGTTTCTGTAACTCGCCACTAGATGGCGCTGTAGAACAATTTTTTGAAAGCACTGTTCTATAACGCTGCGCACGCCTAAGTTCATTCATTCTGATTCTGTTAAAATATTGGAACAACAGCGATACAGCAACATAGTAGGTAGGTAGGTCTGAAGTGAGTGGGTCTATTCGACCCTCCACCGCAACCCATAAGTCCAACAACTGTTTGAAATCAAGCGTCGAAGGGTGAATAAACGCCTTGAAGTGAACCAATCCAGGAAGATTCTGCCAGAAGTCCATAACTCTTCTTGCCATCCAGGTGTTGAGTGTTTGTTTGGCAAAGCCCAAAGCGATGCCAATGACCGGTTCTGGTCCAATGAAGCCATTTGCGGCTTGTCTACTATCAGTGGCAGTTATAATTTGCATGAACTGTTTAAGGCAACTAACTTTTTTTTATGAGGGTTAATATCGTATCCTTTCGAGTAGCTTTCCAACTAACACATTATATGTGACCATTATGTTAAATATCAAAATGGGTATATATGGTGAGATGTCCTTAAAAGATAGACATATGCATTGTATAAAAAACAATATACGGTATGTAGTGGATTGTTTTGTTCACACAAAACCTTTGAGTACATTATGAACCAACATAAACCCTTCCTTTCAAATCTTTCCATACATTGGTAAAAACCGTATGTAAGTCCGTTCAGTAATTTTTGTGGTTATCGCCGTTTACACAGACAAATATACACACGGTGGGGAACTTTAATTTATGTTATGCATATTTCACAAAATGAATAATGAACTGTCTAACTTTATGAAACTGACCAAAAATCATAACATGGGCTTACTTTTCAATGAATGTCAAAAATTAAAGCAATTCTTTTCGTTTTCATTACTTCGTCGACTCAAAAATAAGTCGTAATCGGGGTGTATATTGTTTTTTTCCTGGCACGCCGCCTAGAATGACCAAAAAAATCTTTTTTGATATTTTTTCAATGAGATACATAACAATCGTGTTTGGAGATTACGTTTTCACATGTTCTATAAGCGGGGCTTCTTGAATTTTATCCTGATAATGAGCAGTTCACAGAAAACTTTTGTCAATATTTTTTTATTTCGAAAAACTGACTGTTATATCAATACACTTTCAGCTATTTGAGAGAATGGCTAACTTTTTGATGAATCTCAAAACACCTTAGATGTAACGTAATGTCAAAATACCAGTTTTTTTAATTTAAAGAAATGAACTTAAAACGTTCAAGTCTGGATATACCTACACAGTAGGTTAAATGGACTGACGCCTATCAGAAAACAACTACTCCACTGGCTAATACCAGTCCTTAGCCTGCAAGCAAGAAGTTCCACAGGAGTCTATACTCGGACCACTGCTTTTTATTATTTATGCGAACGACTTGATACAATACCTAAATAGTCTTTCGAAGGTACATATAGTTGCATATGCAGACGATACAAATGTTCTGGTCACTGATTGTAATACATTAGCACTTGCAGAAACAACAGAATCCATATATGAGGAAATAATTAAATGGGCTGAAAAATCATTTAGCACTTAATAACAGCAAAACAGCATAAGTCAAATTCACAATGCAGAACACTACCGAAACTCTCAAAATATATGAAGATATCCAACTAGAGGTGACATCCAAACCAGAAACAAAAATGCTAGGTCTATTTCTAGATCATAAGCTGAATTGGGGTCCTCAGATAGAGGACCCCAATTCAGTGATAACCCAATGTGATAAACTACGAAAGAACTATTATGCACTGAGATTTATATCGAATCATTGTGGAAGAAAGGTGCTCCTAAATCTGTACTATGCAACTATTGGCTGTCACTTGCGCTATGGAATCTTGAATTGGAGTATGAACTCCTCTGCTGACGCGCGGTCAGAATAATGGCTAGTTTAGGATGTCGACACTTATGTAGAAGCTCATTCAAAGAGCTGGAAATACTCACAGTCTGTATATATATATATGAGATGTGTCTCTACGTTCATAAGAATAAAAAAAAAATTGCGCAAACCAGCAAGACCACCCATACGCAACTAGAACTAAAGGCTTGTTGATAGCGAATCCTCACCAAACCTCCCTCTATCATATCAGAAGAGTCACCTATACTTTGGACCCAAACTGTATAACAAGCTGGATGTTTCTATTAAGGACTCAATGAACATCTGAATTTTCAAAAGACAATTGAAAAAATATCTTATTGAAAGAAACTGCTACACCGTTGACGAGTTTTATTAGTTACTTTCGATAAAAAAACTGTTCGTTACCTTCATATGAACAGTTTAGTATCTGTCGTGTTTTGTTGTTTTATATCAATATATATTTGTTTTTAGTTATACATGGACGTCTTCCTTGTTATTGTATGTAAATGTTTATTATAATGCTTTCATACTGTTCAACAAGTGAAATAATTTTTTTTCACCGTAGTGTGCGCTGGGCAGGCCCTATCCCCCGAAGCCCCGATACATTCGGGAGGGCGCGCCAGCATTATCAACCAATGACCACTCCCCACACCGTCGGGTAAGTGATCATTGGGTCCGAGAATCATGTGCCCTGATCAAGCGCACTGAGTCAATTATGACAGCCTTCTGCATCTGTCCGGTTAAAATTTCTGCCTTAGTGTGGCAAGCCGATATGATTTCAAGATTCGAGAGTAGAGAGTGCATTATTCCACCAAGGACTTTAATAATCAGAACAACTATCTAGACAGAGTGATCTTGATAAAGTATACGGAATTCGAATAGAAAATTTCGATATTTCATCTATTTTTTCTCCTCTTTTCGGACGATATTCATCTCGCCAGGAGCTGAAAATTCCACAACAAATATCGTTTTGCTCTGGTGGTCGAGAAGGACTACACGAAGCTTATTAACTTGTATGAGCCTGAGGGTAGGAAACGAATTGTTCCAATAAATTCGGCACTTCTCGTTCCCCACAACGGATTCAATATCCCGTGGAGCGTAGGGCAACACCGGTGTTTCGTCAATACCGTGAGAGTGCCGTAGATGGTAATATAGCATCTTAGGGCTGCGTACTGTCGATAGATATAGGCCGAGACCGCATATGCTGGACATGCTGATAGAAAGTGCATAAGGATCTCGGACGCCTCGCAGCAGACCCTGCACCTTATGTCAAGAACCTCTAAACCCATCACGTGACTGCGGTAGACTAAGGTGTTGAAGACACCATCCTCGCAAGCCATGGTAAACCCCACAGCTTCCGACTTCAGCCCACTCGACCTGAGAAAAGCGAACGTCAGGCGCTTTGATAAGTCAAGGTCTCGAATGTTATTGAAGAAGACCCAATGCATTGGCTCATCCTTGTGTTTCCGCAGAAGTACGGTGATCTCTGCGGCTTTTATCTGAGTTTTTTGCTGAACGGGTTCAAACTCGGTGATAGAGTTGTGGTCACCTAGTTCAGTGTCGAAAACTATACCGAGTTCATCAGCTACTCGGGTAGCTGCCCTAAAGATAAATTATTCAATTCCTGGTCTCTCATGGTCGCAGACTATACAGGGAAGAGGATCCAAACTCCTGACGACTTTACAGGCTGTATCCAGTACCATTCTGTCATATAGATACTCCACACTCAAAAGTCCAAGGCCTCCCTGTTGTCGAGGGAAGTACAACCGTGGAACGGACGATTTGGGATGCACACTCCTATAGAGATGCATCATTTTTCGGGTCTTTACGTCGAGTTAATAGAGAAATAAACTATTATTATTATTATTATTATTATTATAACAATATGTAAAAAATTTCAAAATTCTAATAGTTTGTCAGAAGATTTGTCTTCAAAATAACTGAAAATGATTAGAAGGATGATCTTGGGCATCAAAGGAGTATCTTATGGACATCCATAAGATATCCAAAAAACATATTCCTCAATGGATATGGAATGGATATCCTTCGTAAGATATCCTATAGACGTCCATTAAATATCCAAAAAATATATAAACATTCCGTGTTAGGAATCACACGTTAAAAGGTAAGACCTCGTTAGTCCTTAGCTCGCACAAGTTTCTCAACTTCTGAGAGTTGCCGTTCGTATGGGGGCGGCAGCTGATTAACGGAAAAACAGATTTTAAACAGATTTTGAACAGATTGAACAGTAGGGGTCCTAGATTCGATCATTGTGGTACACCAAATGTGGCTATATATTCGATTGAGTTGGACGTAGTGCTTACGGTTGTAAAAATATGATTTTAAAAGGGTAATCAGTTCATTGGATTACCTAAAAGACGAAAGCTTGTTGAGCAAGATGCTATGGTCAATTCTGTCGAACGCTTTAGAAAAATCAGTGTAGATGACATCAGTCTGAGACTGACAATCAATACCCTCTGTATTACATGGAGTGATTGTTACAACAATGGTGGTGGTTGAACGTCTTTTAATGAAACCATATTGATTGGGGCTAATACTCAAACACCTTACAAAAGTTGCGTATGATAGAGATTGGTCTGTAATTTTATATCTCACTTTTATCTCTTTTTTTGAAAATTGGACAGACTTTCGATATTTTCCATATTGATGATACAGTTGATGTTTTCAGGCATATATTAATTGAAGTTGTCAGTGGTTTATCCAGAGCTGAAGAACAATCTTCAATCATGAAATCTGGAATATGATCAAGTCACGCAGTATATTTGAACTTTGATTTTTTTATTGGACTTGGTCCAAATTCAGGCTACCGTTAACAATCCTAATCATAACTTTGTTGAAATGAATATAATTAACTTTATCTATAAATTAATTGCAAGTTCAAAAGGTTTTGTTTAAGTTCATTATAACAAAAAAATACAAAAAAAACCTATTTTGAAGATTTTCATCACAACAAATTATATGCCAAAATACCATATTTTTGAAATGTGGTTTAAATTTGGGCTAGGCCCAAATTTAGGAGTGATACACTGGGAAAACATGAACAAAGCCTAACAGCACGAATTACCTTCTCCATGTCCACTTCATTTCCAGTTCTTCCTTTTACTTTCAGGTTTGCACTTGGGTTTTTTCATCGGCATCCTGGAATGTAAAGGGTAATAATGAGAAATATTGAATAGATGGCCCACTGGTAGCCTGAATTTGGACCTTTACTATGTCGTCGGTTTGAGCTTAGTTATACACTAACAAGTCAGAGAAGACGTAAGAACTGTATTTATAATCAAACTCATTAGTAAGAATGCTCTTGTTATATACCTAGATTATGTAATAGAATAAAGAAAATGTACCTGCAAAAGTTTTCAAAGAATATTTCACTACGCTATTCGTCTCATGAAACAAAACTATCCCTCTAACTAAGCAATGGGAACAACCTTGAACTCTGGTTAACATTTACACTGCTAGGTTTCAGCACCTCCTTGTACTGCTAACACTCGCTAACCATAATTTAGACCCTAGCCTAAATTTGGATCTTCTCCTTAATACATTAGATTTTCATTTCGATACTTTACAAACTAGAAAAAACATTTTTATCTGCAAAAATGCTGTACAACACAGCTGAACGTGTAGAAATAGATGAATGAAAGTCACGCCAACTAGTATCAAAATTTCAAGGACTGGTACTGTCACAAATAAAACAAGGATCAACCAAGATCACTTGGCGAAGCAACGCATCATAAAAAATTCATGCTTTAGTGACGAGTGCACTTACACATAAGCAATACCCCGAAAAATGTAATGATTGGGCTGGTATATATGGAGATGCAATTATTGATCCATCATTTATAGAAGGAAATTTGAATGGCGAAATCTATAATCACATGCTAGAAAGACCTATCGAACCTTGAATGAATTGATGAATTGAACATATACACGGCAATTAATCTTAGGATGAAAATCCATTACATTTTCAACACAGAATGGGGCACCTTCTCATTATATAGTTTCAGTTAGACAATGGGAGGTCCTATTGAATATCGTCCTAGATCTCCAGCGCTTAAACTTGCGCTGACAAATGCGATTTGCCAACATAAAATTTGCAATAATCAACGATGATTTGCCAAAACAAACTGAATAGATGACAACTAATTTGACAGACGTAGCTTAAACAAAATGGCCATTATTAATAAATCAGAAAATATTATTCTGAATCGATCATATTAGTCAGGGGTCGCTGTGGAAATTTTCAAAGCAAAGCTAAAAGAAAGTAACTACAATGAAATCTCTTCATTAGAATATGTAGTTTATATACAAGTTATTTCCAGAAAAAAGAAAGTGTAAGAAAGTCACCTATCGAAACCACTATTCTGTTCATAATGTTATTGAATAACTTGAAAATAACTTTTTTTTAAGTTTCTATGAGAAGTAGATTCTGTTTTTGATTTAGTCAGATGAATAATGTTGATCATGGGGCAATCAAAACCATTTTTCAACTTCCGAATTACATGACTTTCAAATTTCTGAATGAATATATCATCAAAGTTTTGTTTTTTCTGGATAAAATTATTTTTACCGTACGTTATGTGAATATTCGAAAATAAATATCACGTTAACGTGTTCTTGTATTTTTACAAAGGAAGTTTTCCATGAAAATCAAAACGAATAATTTCCACTGATCCGATGGTATATCAGTTTTACAGCCCACTAATTTTCACGTTTCCAAACGGTGTTCCTTTGCTGAAGCTAAGACAAGCGGAAGACTATTCAATTGGAAATTTCAATAGTCTATTTATATAACCATGAAGATCTGTTTTTCCCCCATCATATCTAAATATAGAAATAAAACAACGAAAATAGATGGAAATGCCATGTGATGAATTCTTCCAACATCTCATTTATCATGACGTCTAAATATAGTTTTTTAATGCCACAATTGAATCGATTATCCGAAGTTTTGTAATGAATAAGACAAAAAAGATGAGGAATCAGATGTACAAGAAAGGCGTTATTTTGAGAGAAACTAGAAAGGTAGTTGTCTCTTGTCACATGGTTTTCGCGACGCTTTAAATTTTAGTGAAGTAGAACTATCCCCAATCAACTGATATCAATCGACCCAAGTAGAACTTCCGGACACACTGATAACAGAATATACGCACAGAATGGGCCAAATTAGACACTTTAAGATGGAAACTCCTGTTTTTAAAATAGATAGATGACAACTGATGGATGTGTCTCGAGAAACAAATTTTACGACAATCTTGATGGTGAAAAACGCATATTGATATCTATTATAGTTTCTGAGTTACAGCATGTTTGTCGAAAATGAACATTTTCGAAAAGTTACTGTGAAAATTTTTTCAAATGAGATATCAATAGTTATTGATGGAAAACTAATTTTTCAGTGAGAGACCCTGTACATTCTCAGATGTATTTAAAAATTCTAAAGCAAATTATTGATACCTTTGTTGACGAATTGTTATCAATGGTGCTCATAAAAATTCATTTTCAAAAAGACGGAGCTTCACCACACAGCACTGCAATTGTCTTTAATGTTCTGGCTCAAATTATGGTAATAACTGGATAGTTACCCAAGGACCCAACCGTGATAGACATTTCGAATACCTTTCCCGAAGAAACATGTTTCATATTATGTTCTTTATCGTTATTATTATCAGTGTTAAAGTTTCATTCATCAGTAATAAATATATTACATCAGTTCTATTGAAACTATGCGTTTTAATTACTGCTGCAAAAAGCTTTATCAACATTTGATAGCTACTACTAAATCAATTCCTTTCTGAAAATTCTATTGAAATATGTACGAATATACAGGGTGTATCATCAAAACATTATTTTCCGTCAATAACTATTGATATCTCATTTGAAAAAATAAGTATTGTACACAATTCTAGTTTAAGTTTAAAAGTGTTTCGAAAATGTTCCCATTGAAACAAAATATTTTTGTCAGGAAAAAAAGAGGTAGATCCTCTATATGTGCTGCGTGCCTCTAGAGTCATAGTCATAGTGAACAAACATCTTGAAGGTAAAATATCTCAGGTAATTTTGCTCGAGTTTCAACTTACGTGTAACTAAATGAGGGTACCACACTGTAGAACAGCAATCGAAATGAGATCGGAAGTAGAATGTAGGGTCAGAGTATACCATAATCATATTGAGTTAGATTGGCCATCAATATTATTTTGGAAAGTCAATGTATTGGCCTCACTTCCAATTATTTCAAAACATTTTAAATCGTCAGCAAACAGCAAAACTTCACTTTCATGGAAGTAGCGAAATAGATCGTTGTAGAAAAAGTTGAACAACAGTGGTACTAAGTGTGATCTGATGTTACTGCGATGGTATGAGAATAGTAATGATTAACCCTGACAGTTTGCGTTCTTTTCGATATAGAGATCGTGAGCCACATCAATACAACACCGTATAAACAAAGTTAATGGATCAAGAGGTAATGATTTACTTTGTCTAAAGCTACGGGAAAACAGTGTACACAGAGTCACCTTGTGAACCTCTTTCCAGATCATTCGACACAATATCGATTTATGTGATCAGACCCAGTTCCGCTGCCTTTTTGAATGTATATAATTGGGGAGCAACTGTAGGTGAGAAAGTCAGAAATGATCTCAAAAACTTTAGGAATTACCCTAAGAAAAGAAATGAGATGATTAAATATTTACGTCAGATTTTTGGCCGGTTTTATAAAGTGCATTTCTTTGCTGCCCCTTTTATTTTTTGAATGGTTAAGGATAATGGAATTGATGTATGAATACTTTATTTTGAAATGAGATTAACAGACGAATCTTTCAAGTTGACGACTGGGCGACATCTGGGAGAAACAAAAATAAATAGAAAGGGGGGTCTTGTGACATATCATTTTGTAGCTCCTGACAAATACTTCACAACCCTAAATATCATTACCTACTACAAAATGGTAAAACATTTGATAATTTCCTGAAAACAAACACATTAATATCGATACTTCTAGAAATATTCCTTTTTAGCTGCTATATTCCAATCCCAGCAACTCTATAAGGTTTGTTGTTTGTTAGGTTATTTTTCGTTTATTAAAACGTCAAAAAATGTCAGTACGACAGTGAGCATCATTGTTCTGTTGAATTTTCTCATTTAGTTTTCGGTTATACTAGTAGAAAGGTACCACGTCAGCAATCTCTAAAAAAGTCAATTTTCGTCCATTGGAAGAAAAAATTTAAGCGATTTTTATTTACGGTGCGACGTAACCGAAATTATTTTCACTTAACGTTTTCCGAACGTCACTGAACGTCCTATCCGTATAAAATATTTGAGAGAACTTATATCCAAATTCACGGTAGTGTACATAACAAAAAGCTCCTAGGTCATCCGTCCATTCCGGAAGAAGAAGATGACCTTGATCGAAGAGCAGAATTCTGCGTAATCATGATGGAAACCATTGCAAGGCATCCTACTTATCTCCACAATATTTATTTCAGTAACGAATGTACATTTTTCAAATTGCAATGTTCACAGACGAAATTGCCTTTATTGGAATGACATCAACCCTCACGTTTACCGGGAAACACATACCCAATATCAAGAAAAAATTAACGTTTGGGCAGGAATATTGGGAAACCATATTGTAGGACCTCTATTTATTAATCAAAATTCAACAGGAGAACTGTATTTGAATATGCTGGATACTACTGTTGACCCTCTCATCACTGAAATCGTCGAAGCGAATCCTAATAAATTTGATATGGATATTGTATTCCAACAAGATGAAGAAACACCACATCATTCCAGGCAAGCAAAAAATTATTTGGATACCACAGTCCCAGGTCGTTGGATTGGTCGAGGATCAACAGAATGGCCAGCCCGGCCAGATTTGACACCTCTGACCTTTCTATATGGGGCTATATGAAACTGAACCTGATTCAATATTGGATATACGGCGGAAAATAATGAATATTTGTAGAAATAGTGACGTTAATATGTTCGAAAATATTTGGAGTGAAATATCGTATAGGCTGTTCATATTTCAAGAAGTTCAAGGCAACCATTTCGAGCATCTTCTGAACTGACCTCAAGCTCAAGGAAGGGGACATTGAAGAAATGCACTGTATATTGGTATGACATATGAGGTTTTCCAGGCATCCAGAAATGAAATGGCTAAATTGAAGTTTATGGGATACTCACCGATTTTCGCGATTTTTTCAAGGATGATGCTACATGTTAATAGGAGTACAGAACACTTTTTATTTTTAGTCGATCTCAATTAGTTTTCGAGATATAGCCTGCCAAAGTTCGTATGATGTCATTTTTAACCTTTTTCTTCACACCAATAAACGTTTGCAAACCACATATTTTTCATTCAAAACATATTTTTCCATAT
>WOGP01001899.1:0-17904 GCA_015342065.1 Leptinotarsa undecemlineata
AAATTGTTTTACAAAAACGCAACACGTGTTTCGCCATACAATGGCTTCATCTGGCGTGTCTTCTCTAGAAGACACGTGTTGCGTTTTTGTAAAACAATTTAGTGAAAATCACACAATAAAGTGTTTTTGTAATACGTTAGTTATAGATTTTCATCAAGTATCGGACAATTCCATCATATATCTAATCACAATATGTTTGTTATTCTTGAGTTTTTTCACAGTTGAAATTTTAACTTTAGACTGGATCATTTCATAGCAATAGTTTTTTCTCACGTATTGTGACAGGCATTATAATTAAAAGAAACCAAATGATCATTTTAATGTAATAATTCAATCTGTTTTTATAAAATTTTCATTGCATGGAACGTTTTTTCTTTCTTAAATAAAATATGCAAACAAATACCTTTCCTGATTGAACACCGTGAGTGCCTCTGACTCCTGCCCAAGCATATCCAAAAACACCATCAGTCATCGGTTTTGCTGATAAAAATGTCTTATCATCAATTTGGAGATGGAGATCAGAATCATCTGAAATATTTGAAAAGGAAAATAATAATAATAAGTGTTTTGAATGAATGGTTTGAATACTAATATTACATTGATTGATATTCAAATATTTGTTTCATAGTAAGTTTCTTCTTTAGATAATTTTTTTGTGTGTCAATTCGTATTTTTCAAAAATTTACAAACGTGTTATTGCAATTGAACTTGAAACTAGAAAAAAGAGAAAATAGTTACTCACACCAGCTCAATTGGATAATGGAATTATCAATAGCAGGTTCATTTTCCCTGACAGGAGATCTACTTCTTCTACGCTGTGACCGTTGAGGAGAAACTGAAGTCCTTTTTCTTTTCTCTCCCTTCTGCTCAGATCCATTTGTTGATTTTGAATCCTTCACTTTAGCTTCCTCTTCACCTATTTCCATTTTCTCTGGAGGATTCTCCTGCTTCTGTGAAGTCTCATCAATAGCCTTATAACAAATAAAATTAATTTGAAAATTAGATTTTATTGTATAAAAAATCATCATCAAATATAACAATATTTACAAAATTACCTCTTTGTTATCTTTTTCCTTATCCACTTTTTCCAATGGAGAAACAGATTCAATCTTTGAAGATGTGGACTTGTCGCCAACTTCAGCTTCAGACATATCTGTTTCCATTTTTTCTTCAACATTCTCAGGTTTTTCTTCTGGCTTAATTTTTTCAGGAGATTTGAGTTTCTCCTGAACTTGTTCCGGTGTTTTTATTTTCTCCAGAGAGTTAGCAGTTTCCTCAACTTTTTCTATTTTATTTGCCGCAGCTGGTTTCGGCTTGACTTCTACAGATTTGGTATCAACTTTTGGTTTTTCAATCACCTTCATATCCTTCTCAAGTGATTCTGCCGTAGCTCCACTCTTCTGCTCCCCAGAGGTCTTTTGAGAAGACTTTACTTCGGGCTTGGGTGTATTCAGTGTTTTTGTTTTCTCCAGAGTAACTTCTCTTTTGGGATCGTCCTTGTTGACTTTTGTCTGTAATAGGGTAATATTAAAACATGCCAAATATGAGCTATGCAGAAGGTTACCTCAACTTTTTCGGAAGGTGCTTCATCATCTTTCTTAGGCGACTCCTCGATCTGAGAAGTATCCAAATCTTCAGTGGATGTATCAGCTATAGATGTATCAGGCAAATCTACAAATCAAATTCATGACCAATATGTAAGACCAATGACACTTTTTACAAAAAAAGTGCGAGCTCTGTATCCAAATAATTACAATAAATGGGTATTTTTTAAAAGTTCACAATTGTCAATTATACTACTTAAAAATTAAGATTGTTATGCTGCAATTTTCCAACATGGAAACTATATATAAGCTACAAATACCCCTGATCATCTATGAAGCAAGTTTTTATATAACTTTCTCTAAAGTAATTTCTCTTTTGGGGTCGTCTTCCTTGACTTCAGTCAAGAAACACTTAGAATAAGTTGCAAGAATGGTGATTCTAAAATGGAGGGAAAATTCTAAATAAACTGTCCATCATAAAATCCTGCTATTGCTAAAAAAGTGCAACCGTATAACATCGAATTTACCACTTATGGATAGTAGCTAACTTTATTCATTACCTTTGTCGAATTCTTTCTCCAAAGCAGTTTTCAAACGTTTCACTAAAACCGCTTTATTTCCTTTGGTGTCCAAACCGCGAGAGGAAAGTTCATTGCGTAAATCTATGACTTTCAACTTGGCAGGATCTATGTTGGAGCTCATTTTTCACTATACTGAAGCACTATAATGAAATTCAAACTAACACAAAACATACAAAAACCTCCTATAATCTCTCAAGTAAAACACGCGCAAGTTTTGCAAATGGCGGAGCGTCACGTCTAAGTGTTGACAGATGACAAGCCCAAATGAAGGTATGTTCCAAAAATAAACATTTATCAATCCAGACAGATATATCTCGGAAAAAGTGACATATCTCAAGGCATTTGAAACAAAAAACTTTCGACAATAGTTCGACTACTGATGCTTCAACATTTGAAATATCACACTTTTCATAGAATTCTTTTAAATGTGTGAGCAGTGAACTGAACTCAGTTTGAGGAGTGCCAGAAGAAGACAGTACTACCAACTGTCGAAAGCGCTCGCAGATAATTAATTAGAATTAAAGAGAATTAATTCAAATCCTTTTTGTAGAATTAATATTAAAAAATTATATTTTTTTGAATAGGCAGTAAGAATCTCATTGCCATAAAGAGGCACTGTACTTCAAATCTCGCAATTTATACATCTGTATGTTATGTCGGTATCGGTTTCCAACAAGGTTTTAATATAAACCGAAAAACATATAAAACTATGTTTTATTATTCACCATAACACAATGCTCACATGAACAGTCATTGTCAAAGTCGAGAACAGAAAAAGCTACGAACGAAAAAACATCGACATATGTGTCAGCAACAAAGGCGCAAAAGCCCTTACCGCGTTTCCAATGTTGCCAACATAACACTGTAAAAATGCATTTGAATGAAGTTTTGATATACAAAGTGTTTTCATAAATGAAAACAGAAATCAATTTTAAATTTGATTTCATTGAAAGGTGAATTAATTTTTAGTCAAAAATTGAAATATAATTGTTAATTTCGTTCAAATTTTGTATTTTCAATTTTATGATCAAAGAATTTTGACTTTGACTAATGTGAACTATTTTAAGAAATCTTATAATTTTATTATTTTCAAGTGAAACCTGACCCTCCGAAATTGCATCATCTGCTAAACCACAAGATCTTCTACTTCTGTAGTCACTTTTATGTGAGGTGTGAGGTAATTCATGAAGAGAAGTCTCGCCAATGTACGCCATATTACAAGATAGACATGGAATACAAAAATATCACATTAGATTTTTCTTTAGAAGTGGGGTAGTTTAAGTTTTAGAATAGAGGTAAGAAATAATTTTGCATCACTGTTGAAATTTTGATATTTATTATGATATTAAAAAATTTAGTTTAGTTGAGTTAGAAATAAATTGAATTGAGAAATATTGTATGAATCCATGGTGCTAATTATTTTCGTTTATCGAAAAGGAATTATTGCATTGAAAAAATATTTCTCTATTCACAGAGAACATTTGATTATTATTTTAATATGGGATTTTTGAGTAGGTATTCATTGAATTGTGTTGAATTGAATAAATATTAATTTGAAAGTTTTGGTGAATGAAACTTTTCTGAGACATAGCACTCAAAAAGAAGCAAACCATAGACTCGTGTTTTGGGCTTTTGGTCCATCGTCAATATAGTGCAGCCATGTGCAAGGATGGGCATTATTTGGTTGCCAAAAGAAAAAAAATGCACGCAACAATCAGTAGGTTTCAGTTAATAGATCTTATGTATACAAAAAAACTAATAAAATTACCACGGCGGTAGCTTCAAGTACCTGCGTAGCTATAACGTAGAAAAACCGCAGATACGTGTGTTTGGCTATTCACCACGGTGGTTAACACGACTTGTTTATCAAAAACTACATAAATATGTACGAAGTTACCAACAGGAACATACCGTACGCCCGTGGTTTCAATTAGTCAATCTATCATTCATAGGAAACAACTAACACGAACATGTGAGCAGTGATATGCGGATCCGAAATATATATACTGAAATATATTAACGAGGCTATTTAATTGAAATTTAAAATATTACTTATCACTCAGAAATGGGGGCAAAACCCCCAAATGCTTGTCTAACAACTATAGGCGAATAATTATAAAATTTGATGATTGTATAGTACAATACTTTTTCTGTATTTTTTAGTCTGTTTGGAAAAGATTATAGATGCTAATTAAGGAGTTTACATTATTTGATAACATGACAAACACGGATATACGACCAACAAGTACTTTTTGGTAAATCAGTGAATTGATTGAACACATCAATTGTCAAATAAAAGTCAGATGTCACATGTCTCCAGCTTACACTGATATTTTCACACGTTAACAACGTCATCGTTATCGTATCGTCTGTATTAATTGGGTGTAATGTTTTTAGCAAAAGTTAACTAACACTTTTTTCAGTCAGGTTGTTTTTTAAACGTCTCCATTAGATATGGTACGCATAAAACAAAAAAGTTCATCGATATTTTATAATGTCCTTAACACTTTCCGTTTTAGGTGCTTATAGCTGCAGCAGTCTGCACAAAAGCAGGGAAAAGTGTGTAAAATTTAATAGCTATTTTGTATAATCTAATGACCAAATCAATTTCTAGCCATTGTGTCTCGACAGTTTGTTGAAATGACCAAATCGCGAATCGAAGGATTACTGGCTGCTTTTCCTAAACTCGTACCCACAGGAACCCAGCATACTTTCGTTGAGACGGACTCAGTTCGTTATGTCTATCAACCTCTTGAAAGGCTTTACATGTTACTTATAACAACAAGAGCTAGTAATATTTTGGAGGATCTAGAAACTTTACGCTTATTTGCCAGAGTTGTGAGTATTTGGTTTTTACCTCTCATTGTTGTATGTTGAAATAGTAGTTAAATTGGCAGTTCTCCATCATAATGCTTTGATAAGAATTGAAAGTTTGTCTTCCGGAAGAAATTTTCTAAAGAAACCGTCTGTATAGAAACAAGCAGTGGTTTCATTAAGAAAACTGTTGCAGCCGTTACCTTTGTACATAGTTTTTCAAATCATGATATGTGGTTGAAATAAGTTGAAGATCTTGATGAATGAAAAATCTCTTGGTAAATCAAGATTTGTATTTGAAACCTCCCAATTCTAATTTAGATGTTTCTGTAAATTTCTTTTTTTTTCTTATTTTACCAATCTGTAAGCAAATTCAAGACATTTATACCTCATTAAATCAATTTCTATATTCTATCATTCAATTTCATTATTAATCAGATCAATAACAACTCGGTATCTAATTGGAAAAAGCTTTATTCATCCCAATAATTGACTCTCCTACCAGTTAAAACTTTCTGGAAATATCATGTTTAAATCTTTTTCGTGTTCATTTTAATGATGTATCTAATAGTTTTTTCTCATATGATACAAACCCTGAGGAATTTATATTAGTTATCAAAGACATCAAAAATAAGAATCGCAAGGGTATAGATGAAATTTGACAATGTCAACAACAAACAACCAATACTTGTGCAAAGCTGTTTCCAGGGATATGTGCAAGCCTCTTTTTTTAACAGTAGCTACCTTATATGGTTTTGAAACCTATCTGCTTGGTAAAGAAACATTATTATTCATCTTGTGTGACTTCCATTTCTTATAGTACCTGGAATCACAATGGCCTGAACTGCCTATTCCTTCGAGCTCCTTATCTAGGTACTGGATTATATTTTTCGGTAAAGCTAGTCCATCACCTGCCATTCAGAATTAAAGAAATCAAGGTGTACAATAGATTCAGAAAAAAAGACAAAATGCTACTTGTTGATGAGGCCCTGATAATTCCCATATTGATTTCAATTTAAGAGTCACCGGTAGACAGCTGTTTCAACTTGTTGGGCATCATCAGTACCGGGCAGGCGGTCCTCCATTGAAGACAAAATGTTAATAACCAAGAAAAGTACTTGTTAAAAATAACTGCCTAAACGCAAGCGAGACATAAGTGGAACTACCTATTAGTGTGACACCCAAGTCAACTTGCCAAGTTTTTATGGCAGTGTTGGTAGGATGAACCATCAGCCGATAACTGTAATAGCAGAAATTTGGGAAGCTATCCTGGAATGCCATCAGAAAACGAATCCACATATTCCTAAAAGTGATATGAAATCAAGAAAGGTTAATGTAGTCAAGCTGCTGGAAAATAATTTCTTGAAAGTCAAAAGATTAATAGATAAGTACTATTCTGATCATTCCCATATCGATCAATATGGGAATGGTAGAGAAGGTAGAGATTAACGGGACTTCCAGTCAGACATGTTTAAAAAATAAACTTGCTCTGTTTCACAAATTGCCAAGCTTTTGTCTCTGAATAGAGACTTCGTCAGGACGCTAAAATGAAATACAATGGTATTTGGCTTTGTCTACAAGATTATGTCTTATGATAATAAAGAATATTATTATTATTATTATTAGCTTTTATGTAATCTAAACATTAAAGATTCCAGAATACTGTCGATCACTAGAGGAAAGTGAAATAGCTGAGAATGCATTTTCACTCATTTTTGCATTTGATGAAATAGTAGCTCTAGGCTATCGAGAAAGTGTGAATTTATCTCAGATCCGTACATTCGTCGAGATGGATTCACATGAAGAGAAGGTTTATCAAGCAGTAAGACAGGTTAGTAACATTTATTTATTTAAAAAAAGACTGCTATTAGTAAATTGACAAAATTCATTCAGACTCAAGAACGAGAAGCCAAAATCAAAATGAGAGAAAAGGCAAAAGAATTGCAGAGGCAGAGAATGGAAGCTAAAAAAGGTAGCAAATCATCTTCTACTAATAGCGGAGGTTTTGGCAATTCAGGAAGCTATACACCAACGCCATTCGTCGTCGATGCTTCCAATGTTTCTAATGATGTGAAACCACCTTCTTATGCAGCTCCTATTCAGTAAGAATTGACCTAAACATACTTCATCCTTTTCAATTAAACTTATAAATGTGTAATTAACTTGCTGGATTTCCAGAAAACCAAAAGGTATGAAGTTAGGTGGAAAAGGCCGGGATGTGGAATCTTTCGTAGATCAACTGAAATCTGAAGGTGAGAATGTCATCATTCCGGCCAAGAACAGTATTTCTCAACCAGGATCCAAAGCTCCAGCCATCAAAACCGACATTGATGAGTAAGTTTTCTGCTTCGAAATAAAAACCTATTGACCTATTTTTTTTTGAAGCGTTCACTTGAGATTAGAAGAAAAATTAGTAGTTAGGTTGGGGCGTGATGGAGGAGTTCAACAGTTTGAAGTGTTAGGACTTGCAACTTTACATATTGGCGATGAGAGGTGGGGAAGAATTCGTGTGCATCTTGAAAATCAGAATTCTCATGGAGTTCAGCTTCAAACACATCCCAATGTGGATAAGGAACTCTTCAAATTACGTTCTCAGGTAGGAATTCACTGTCACAGTGAATGATGGCATCTGTCAATTTCATCCACAGTATTCTAGTGTTAACAACAAAGATGGAACTTGAACTAATAAGATTTCTGATATATGATTATTGTCCGGTACAAACAATTTGACACGTAATTTTTAAATAAATTCAATATGGATATGTTTCCGTATCTTTTGGTGTGCCTTAGACTCATTTCAATAATCTTACATCAGTTGATGTAATATTAATCTACTTTTATTTTCATATTACAATTTTTATGTTTCTTCTATTAACAAACCTTCAGGACAATTCCTATACAATTTTTCATTGTCTGAACATATATAAAGATTATTATTTGCTGAATATGTTGGAAGAAACTTTTTTTATTGTCTGTTCTATGTATCCAACTTTCTTTTGGGATCGTCTCAAACTTCTTTCGATGTATCATGATATACATTCAGATAAGCTCTCAAAACTTTCCCAATGGAAAATAATGAGATATCAAAATCTTTTGTTCATAAACTTGTTAACTTTCCTTCCAATCAAGAAATTTATAAGATATATGATAAAATGATATTCATTGATTCATTGAATCAAGTCAAGGACCATTATAATACAATTAATGAATTGATTTCCCTAAAATGATATCAATTTACAAACATAGTAATAGTAAAATTAAAACAAGATTGGGTTAAATAGTTTGAGAAACATACCAATTTCATTCCCCTGAAGCTGATCAAATTTAAATATTATTTGAAAAGGGTTCCTTTGCAGTAAATCAGTGAAATTAAGTTTCTGGGTCTTATCATAGATGAAGAATTGTATTGGTACAAATATAATGAATATATTTGAAAAAAAAATGTGAGTTATCCTTCAAAGAATAAGCTATTTAATAGTTCGTACTGGAACCTCTGGCTTAAAATGAATCTATTGAAAACACTTTCTACTACAGCAGCTCCTTTGATTCAATACAAATTATAATAACAGCATGTGTTTGGAATGTGGTAACTAGTAACTCATATTGTTTTGATAGACCACACCACACTCCCTCAAGATGTGCAGTAGATGTGTAGAAATCTATTACCAGTCTGTTAGATTATTCGAGCCCTAAACATCCAAATTCAGGACCTTATTTAGTTAGTGATGGAGTTTAAAAGTGAATTGCATAAACATATTTTGAATAGTAAAACACGTGAAGTTGTTTCTGAGGGTTTCTCACTGGCTGTGACTCAGTCTGGCAGCTATATTTCCTCTTTGTTAGTGATTATCTGTAATATTTATCTGTTTTATTCAGAATTATTACGTATAAGACCAAACAGAGGGCTGTTCGGAATAGGACCTTTGTCCCTATTCATAGAACTCATTCCGCCTTTTGATTTCCAAGCTTTCGAAGGCATCCATAAACCTGTTGTCATGTATCGGCCTAAACAATCTTAAACATTTCTCATTAGTTCTATGGTCGTTCTCTATGACATCTATTCACTTATTACTTATATGTATTTTTTATATTATTCTCGTCATTTATCTCTGTATTTTCTTTTTTATATAACCTATAATTCTGTTTATCTTAGTGCTTTTACGCATTACGTGCTTGAGTTAACTTCGAGTCTCACTTTTACATTTTTAGTCTTTACTTCAATTTTCTAATTGTATATGAATATCTATGAATAGTTGATGCTTGTATTATGAAAGAGGTGATCCCATGCAATATATTACATTTGCAAACCATCTCTTGAAAGAGGGGCATTAGTTCAACCTGATGAAGTATTACATTTCGTAGAGAAAGGTTCAAAACTCGATCTTTTGGAATACTTAGAAATTGATAGATTTAGGAATTCCAAAAATTTACTAAATTACCAAACAGAATTGAATTCTTCCCCTCTTCGGAATCTATTTTCTTATGTGGAAATTGGTAATTAGTTTATTGCATGTCCATTTAATTAGTTGATAACCTTTTTTATGATGCTTAAAATTTTCAATTAGTTTTTACCTAAACTCTGGTAAAATTATTATTAGTCATTACTTAAGTAGAAGGTCACATCATTAAAATTGTTATTTTGTAAAGCACAAATTGAGGAGAATTTACTCAGTAGGAAAATACTTGAATTGTATAGCAAAACGCGTGTTGTGGGTTTGTAAATTTTCTGTGAAACAAGTATTAGCCAATTCCATTAAATATATGTATCATCTATCGATAGACTGTATATTTTCTTGAATTACTTCGATACATTTCCAGATAGGTTTGAAGCAACCTTCAAAACCGTTTCCCCTTCATACAGACGTTGGTGTACTCAAATGGAGATTGCAAAGTACGGAAGAGACTCTGGTACCACTTCTCATAAATTGTTGGCCCTCAGAAGCCGGAGATGGAAGTTGTGATGTTAATATAGAATATGAACTTGCCCACAGTAATTTAGAACTTATCGACGTCAATATCACCATTCCGTTGCCGTAAGAATTTTGACGGTTTTGTTTTTGCACCTACTCATAATCTTACTCTTTTTTCAGAATCGGTTGTTCCCCCGTAGTCGGAGAATGTGACGGCACATACTCGCACGAATCCAGGAGAAACCAACTTGTTTGGAATTTGCCTGTTGTCGACTTTAGCAACAAGAGTGGATCTTTAGAGTTCAGCGCTCCGAAAGCTATTCCTAATGATTTCTTTCCGCTTTCTGTGGCTTTCACGTCTAAATCTTCATACGCAAGTATCAAGGTGAGGAGAAATAATCAAGTTGATCTGTTTGTGATGGCTCTAAATGTGATTTTGTTTCATTCCAGGTTACCGAAGTTACTCTCATAGATGATGATTCTCCTGTTAAATATTCGGTAGAAACTGTGTTGTATCCTGATAAATATGAAATAGTGTAACTGGTTCGGTAGTTACACACTATTTTGTGTATAAAATGTTTAACAAATATTTTAATCAATTCTGCAATGTTTCCTTTTGTAAAAAAAAACATGAAATTTTGTCTTTATTGTTAAGAAAGATTAACT
Organism: Leptinotarsa undecemlineata; assembly: GCA_015342065.1. Classification (NCBI taxonomy): domain Eukaryota; kingdom Metazoa; phylum Arthropoda; class Insecta; order Coleoptera; family Chrysomelidae; genus Leptinotarsa; species Leptinotarsa undecemlineata. The sequence continues at coordinate 10,516 of WOGP01001899.1, forward strand.
GACTTTATTTCAGTACACTTTGTATTTCGTTTAAGAATACTGCTAGAAAAAATTGAATTCTTGATGTTTTGGAAAATGTTAATAAACGAATTATTTGAAAAATTATATTTTATTAACATAATTTGCACAGATGGACATTTACTTTTATCTATATTAATATATAAGATATATTTTCTTGTATGGCTTTAATGGGTTCTATCAATTTTTTCTAGCTTTAGAAATTTATAGTTTTTTAGATTATATATATACACTTTAGTTTCAATAAAATATAATTTTGTAATTATGTCGATTGTAAATTATTGGTGTCTTTATTTCAACAGTAATCTTCAATATAAATCCAGTGAACAAAAACAACTTTGCACATTTCATTTGATTTACAAATATCACAGCATCAAAAGAATTTTTTAATCTTCAGTATTTCAAATGTGATTCCTTACTCCAAAATAGTAGGATTCACGAGTCCTTTTTTTTGTAAGAGTTTTTTTGGTGATAATTTTGCATTACAATTTTCCAAAATTTGAACGAAATTTATTAGAAAAATTTGAAAAAGAGACTGATGTAAAAAGAAAATAACTAGAGAGAATAGCTACAGCATGGTTTAGCTTCTTCAGAAATGCTTTCATTTCTGATGCTGGAAGTGGAAAACTAGGAAAATATAAATAATGGTTGTAAAGTATAAAATAAACGACCTAAAGTTTATTGATTTACAAAAAATAATTTAGACAAACACAATCACACACAATACAAATTCTTCAACACAAAAATACTCAACTGGTGTACAGAGCTTCTTCGACAGATTGATTTTATTTCGCAGAAATAACTGGCTTCCAGCAGAAGAAGTACCTACATATACAGTTAACAATATGTTTTATTTATTAACACGTTTACAGTATTTCGCTTAAACGAATTTGTACTTGACAAAAAATCATAATCTTTAGACAGTCTTTTTTCTTTGGGAAATTTAGAATGTTTTCATAGGCCTTCAGAATGAAATACTCAATTTTCAGGAACATTCATACAACAGGAAATATTCAATAATATACAACAGTTTTTAAATTGATCAAACAAGTACAGGGCTTATGGAAAAATATTTTCTTTGTAATACAGAAACTTATCTGGTTAACATTTTCTTTTCAAATAATAATATAATTTAAGAGAATCAATTAAATGAAGGTCTAAAAAATGTTGTTTATATAGAAATGAGGAAGTCGAACACCTTAAAAGGTCTCCCTAATAAGTGGCAGTAATAAGGAGTTTATGAAAAGCTGTATTTTCATAATGCAAGAGAATAACAAAAACTTTTTTCAAAAATAAAGGAGCAAAGAAGTAGAATATCTACAAAAGTGTGAGAAAATAGCAGACTTCCTAATAATAAACATATATCATAAGTCGTTATTGACAAATTTTTAATAATTTTATTTATCATGAAGTGAATATCATTTCCCTGTTTAATTGTATAAAAATATCACATAATAATATTATTTGCATAAAGGAGAAATGTAGAATTGAGGCTACCTTCTTCAAGTACATTCCATAATATTGCAGAGAACTTTGATAGCGCTTTACCACAATTATTTTGTTCAAAAACACATGAAATATTTTGCATTCCTACTAACTGACGAATAATATCTATGCCCCAGATTTTGTATATTAATTTTCAGAAACACAAAGTTGTGCATCCCATTATTTTTTAATTTTAAAGAATTATTTGCTTGACTGCATTTCTGTTAATAAATAAAAAAAAATATCTTGAGTTATTGGAAATGCTAGGAATATTTCGATAATACAGTTGACTCGTGATAGTCCGACACCCTTGGTTGTCCGACGCTGCGCCGTATGAGTCATTGGTCTAGTCTAGTCGGTCTTACCTTAACCTGTAAAACTGAATCATGTTGTGTTATGATTTTAATATTAAAAAAATTCCTCTTCTTATGTAAAAAGTAAAGCCTGACTTCAATACATATTTTGAATCTTTTCTAGTTAAATATTACCTACATAAAAATTCATCGTTAACTATATTTCCAAACTTATACACTGCAAATTCAATTGAATAGAGCCAATCTTTGGTAATACGACACCCCCCAGTCCCATAGTGTCAGACTATTTCGAGTCAACTGTACTGTTGTTTATGTTTATAATCACCTATATAAAACATAAATTCCCGATGAATGCAATTTATAGTAAATTGATGGATGAAGCTGTGCAGTTTCGTATAAGGACATTTTCAAACTAATACAATTCGTTTGAAAGTAGTAAAAGAAATGGAAAGTTTCATTTCTCAATTTTCGCAATTTATGTTTCCACCATTAGAAATACATATTAAATCATAGTACCTTCACATTTTTTAATTTTTACTAAAATGAGACAAGAAAAAAGTCAATATATTTAAAACTCAATAAAATGTTCCCGAGACAAGTGTAGAGTATAATACAAGCTACGAAAGTCATTATAAATTTTTTTATAAAAAGAAAGTATCATTTTGGAGAAGTATTATGAAAATATAATGTAATATGAGGAACACATCATACTACTAGTATATTTAAAAATTAAAATATTTAAAGGAAAATATGGATAAACGATAAAATAATTACAGAGAGCTTTTAATAAATAAACTGAACACAAATTCAAAACTATTATAGAAAATCGCTAGTACCTAAGAACATAATAATTATGATACAAGATTGAAAATGTCACTGTAGGATGCCCCAAATTATATAAGTCCATTTTTTATGTACCTGTTTCAAAAAATACTTTGTCTTAACAGATTAGGGTTTATTATAATTTTTAACTGTATTGAATATGGTTTTAAAGACGGTAGACATTCACAAAGGAAGTCTGAATCATTATTAAGGGTAGATCTACTGTGAAAAAATACTATAAAGTAATTTCATTGTGTGAAACAACCTAAAAAAAATATTGTCATGATACTGAGCTTAATAAAAAATGGTTATTAAAATAAATTTCTGAACTATTTCTGACAAATAAAAGAAAAATGAATTGCAGTTTGATTGATTGAATTGTTGTTTCATGAATGACGATTGTTTAGAGATTATAGAGCAATTGACTCACTTGGCTTTCTAGGAACAGAGCAATTTTTCCAAGAGGTGACCAAAATTATGAAATATTCGTACTATTAATATTTCAATTCAAGTGTAATGGCATACCCAACAATATGCTATGAAGTTCTATATAAGTCCAACAATCGTGCTCATTTTATCACTGATTATATTCTTTGTTAAATTTAATTCTGACACGACAGGTACATTTGTATTTTATAGATATTCTGTTTTAGACACCTTTGATGAGGAAGACTCTTTCATTATTTGGAAAAGGACATCCTGTGATGGATAGCAATTTAAAATACCTTTTAAACAATTTATAATAAGACTGCCCTTTCTATTAAAAAATAAATTGGTAGCGCCCTCTCGGTGATGATTGATGCAACAGTATTGCCTTTCTATTGAAAAAGTACTAAATTATGTAAATTTAGTCTGACCCCAATATGAGATATCAAAAACCTTGTTAGCAAAGGTATAATTTACTACTGATAATATCATACATTCATTGTTTTTCACTTGAACTGACAAATTATATTAAATGATTAATGAAAATCCGTTAGACATAAGCCAAAATAGATTATACTGAATCTGATTTTAATCTTGAAATACTTGCAAAGGGTAATGGGGAACACAACCATTTATGTCAAAATTATCAACATTATATTTAAACCCAATTAGCTTTTCATTCTTCTTGTATCACAATCAAAATTGAGTAGATACTACCCTACGACCAGAATAATTTTTGTCGAATAAGTTACCCAATCACAATGTTATTCAATGAAAAATTTCTCCCAATTTATCGCTGAAAAATACAGTTAAGTTAAATTATATCGATAAGTTATGAAACTAGTTTCCGAAACTTGATAGTAAACACAATATTGAATAAAAATGCATAATCAATAATTATTATTGATAGTAGTAATGAACTAAAATTCTTTCACTCGATATATTCAATAGAAATATTGGCAATTTTAGTAAGATGGTGTTGACCCTCCCGAACAAGTTGAATCTTGCCTACAGGTAAGAGAGTGTTGCAAATCTATCGGCTGAAGCCACTCTTTAGGCAGACAACGTTCTAAAAATGGAACCCAGCTGCTGAAGTGTGCCAGTCGGTTCACCCATGAAGGTATGTCTTGTCCACATAAAATCTAAAGTGAAATGCAAAGTTACTTACTTTTCAATTTGCTGATATGAAATAAGTTGTACATTATATGAAAGCTTCATCTAAAATATCAGAAACAGGTAGATTTTTCTTTTTCAAGATCAGGTGAATATTCTTTTTTTTTTATAAACTAAAAATGTGTCATTTAAATATAATTTGAATATATGGTCCTTTAAACATCAAATATGAATAGACATTTCATCAAAATTTTGTCAAGAATATTTTGAAATTTCCTCCGAGCCTAATTGAAAAAAATTACCCAAACACTGATAAGTGAAAAGAAAAATCTGAGAAGAATGTGCCTATCCAAACAATTATACTCTCGATAGTCCTACAAGGAAATGATATTTAAATATGGAACAAAAATAACTATTTCTCCGCCAGAGATATTGAAAGTAACCTATCTAGGCCTTTAACTACAAAAAATTCTGCTAAATTACTAGATAGTTTTTGTGAAAGACAGGTTTTGACTTTCCACTTCTCCATCTTTATACAAAAAAGTGGGAACCTTCCAACAGAGGAAAAAAAGAATTCATTTCTTGATTTCCTTCTTTCTTTGAAAAGATCCCACATTTTTTGTAAAAAAGAAGAAGTATAAAGCCGTGACTTTTCTTTCCCTAAAACTAATCTCTTCTAAAAATATACCCCTTTCAAATTATATGATATGATTGTTTTCTGTCCCGATATTTGAATGCAGCACAGATAGCTATTTTTATAAAACTCAAATCATGATCTTCAAAGTGTTTTGCATATCTACAGTTTTATTGAAAAATATTTCAATTATATCGAAAGTCATCCAAAAATACATTGCTTCCACACACCAGAATTATAACACTTTTATCTCTCTAGCCTTTAAGTATACTTTATAGTGGACATATTGTTAACATATTTGAAATCTATGAGAATGAAAAAAAAAAAGATATATTTCACTGAGTCTGAAATATTCGAATAAGGTAATTAACAAAACAAATTAGTGTGACCTAAAATGGAAATTAATTGAAAAATGAGCAAAGGCATCTAGATGCCTTTAAATATTTGAGTAACTTAACATTACCAACAATAACAAAATACTAGGACTTGATTTAACTACCTTCATTGTAAAGTAATGGTTTGCCTAAATGCATATTAAAAACATAAAAAACATAACACAGCTGTAGAATTTCAGCCCTGATCATCTCCTGATGATGCTAAATTGGTTAACGAATCGCCTGTCAAGATACAGTATTTTTGTTCCGGTGTGGTAAAAGGGTTTTTAATAGATGAACTTATGTTTACCTTTGTGAACGCTCCAGAAAAGTGGTTACAGTTGTTGTTCATGAGGTGATATCTATCTCCACGGAATTCCTTACCTAGTTCCTTTACTAATCTTTTGACATCGTCTTCAGTAAAATCTGTATAACCTATTTGTACTGTTTGCCTGAAATATTATTGAGAAATCAGAAATAGGAAGTTTTTTCAATAGATATATTTAATGTACCTAAATCTGAATTGCTCTCCTAAATCTTTCTCGTCCCTAGGGTTATTTTCAAAAATTCCCGTAAAAGCGCAATGATGTCCCCCATATGCATATTCCTTTCCATATATTTCTACACCTGAATAAAAAAATTTCATTAAATATTTTACAAACCCAAAATCCGTTGTAATGTCTACCTGAATGAAAAACTCCAAGTCCTATATTGGTTGTGTATTCGTTGATCTTGTACATATCATAAACGTTTAATAAAACAGGTTCTCTAGATATTTTATTTGGAAGGAGTTCTTCTGAACCTGAATCTCTGGTGCCACTCATACAACTAAAGGGCAGGTTACAGGTTAGGCCGTTTGAAAACATTCTGAAATCAACAGTTTCTTTTGTATTGGACTTTTTGTTTGAGACAATGTAAGTACACAAAGGATTTTATCAGCATGTAAGTTACCTACTTTAAATAAAGTAAACTTGTTGCACTTCCACTAACTTCACTTCATAACCCAGTTGTGGTTTTGAAAATATAAAAGTTCATGAAGTCACAATGTAATACTCGTAATTTTTTATGGAAAACTTGATTCTAGCTGATACTAGAATACTGATAGTAGTTTCCTTCTTTAGAATAGGTTAAGTTCTTCTTCTTATTTGTATGCTTCTCGGAGTAACAAAAGACAATGTTCAGTCCACAAAACGTTGCTTTTTTAGTCAGGCGCATTTGACCACTGTAACATGATAGCATTCTCGTCGGGGGTACAGTCTGACTTGCTCGAAACAATGCCGTACCCTATATGTAGCATTGCTTGTTTTCTACTCTTAATTTGTCAAAGTTCTCCTGCCCATTTGATATTTATGCCAGCTGAAAAATGTAGTAAAATTCAACTGACAAAATTTCGTCATGCATTTTCAACACTTTTTACCTTCTTTCTTGAATCTAACAAATGATGAAAATTTAAATATAAGTACAAAGCATAGAAGGGGCATATATTTTTATCATTTGTTTCTTGATAATTTTAACTTTATTCTCTTAATAATAACAACTTTACATTCGAAATTTCTACTTCAATTCCGTAATTTATAGAATTAAATCGAATTTCTAAATTATGTGATTAAAGTCGAAATTACGAGATTGAAGTCGAAACTTAATGATAAAAGTCAAAATTTCCTGTTTTAAAGTTGTAATTTCCATGGAACGAATAATAAAAAAATGTGACCTTCTGCACTTCCGTAGTTGACCATTCTCTCTCTCACAAAGTTAAAAATTATCTGATTGATTTGGCCGTTACTTGATGAAGATCCATAGTAATAAACCATACCTTACGATTTGACCTCCACAAACTTTGTGATGCACTGTTTCAAAATCTGTTTTTCCGTTAATCAGCTGTCGCCCCCATACGAGCGACAACTCTCAGAAGTTGAGAAACTTGTGCGAGCTATGGACCAACGAGGTCTTACCTTTCAACGTATGATTCCTAACACGGTTGCAGAATCATTTATGATGCACTGTTTGGAACCTTTGGTGTAGTAATGAATAATACTGGAGTTTTTTCCCAACACCAAATTGTTTTTTTGGGAAAGTTTTTGGCTTTCTACTACTCCATCTTGATACAAAAAAAAAAGGATAAGGGAATCTTCCAAAGAAAGGAAGGAAGTAATCAATTTGCAAATAAGTAACTCTATACATGGATGTGTAGATCATGCAAAGA
>WOGP01001900.1:0-17902 GCA_015342065.1 Leptinotarsa undecemlineata
CACGTCCGCATTGTGAACTGTAAATTCAGGTACTCAATCAAGTACCTGAATGGTATATATTGGCAAATGTAATGAATCAGTGTTAGTTTATTGTATAAGAAAGTTTAAAAATGTCCATATAGGACGAAACTGCAGTAACGTTAGTTACAATTAAAACATAGAAATTTTCATTTATCTTTTCATAATACTTATTAACTCGATTAAATTGGAACTGAATGCGTTTTCGAACTCCTGCCAAAATATTCCGATGAGGCTCTTTTGCGAAAAAATGGTTCCCGATACGATACTTTCATGAAGAATGATAAAATAATTGAAATTACAGAAAGTACTAACTTACCTTCACCATTAATTAATAGAAGTTTTCTGATCTCCTTTCATAGACGGCGTATACGTAAGAGAAATCACTATTGTCACTATTTACTCAGGGTTTTAATTCTTAGAAGAAAATGATTTAAAATATTGCAGAGGGAAAGTGATTTAGGTAGTCAGTGTCGAAGCTTGGTTTAGGAACGGTCACCATCTTTGTATCTATTCCATAAGGCAATTTGATTCATACTAAAGGTCTCTCTAAACTCTTCGCTACAAAACTAACAATTTTCCTGATATGATAATTCAAAAACTTTGGGAAGTTTGTTCAACAAAGTGCAGATATACCCGAGAAAGACGTACCTGTAGTAAAGATGATTGATTATGCTATCCCAATCAAGCTATTGTTATATCAAAAAAAAATAATGAAGATCACTAAAAGGTTCTTGTGACAAGTGGTAATACATTTTCTGTGAGTTCTTGACAATCCATAAATTATAGATTCGACCCATTTCAGAATTGTAATAGCAATACCGCGGTCAATGTGGCAAACCCTACTTAACTGTGAAATGATAAATATAGAACACTACATAAACTGCACAGTATATTCCATATATTCTTGGTGGAACCACTAGAGTGAATGAATTTAGCGACTCATCATACTATTATATCAGAAAAATGTAGCTCACATGTGAATCTCTAATCATGCTGCTCAAATTAAACAATTGCAACTGAAGTAAATGCCTCAGAAGCTGAGATTACCAATTCTGAATATATGACACCAACGATATTTCGGAAGAGGAGTTGAATTCGTTTGAAAAGTCAAAATCCTACGTCAATTCGTGGCTACTAGTGAGAAATATGATTCCAAGGGAAGAAATTTGCATTGGTCTCACACGTCTTATCTCGAGTTACCTTGATGATCCACTTTCCTGCGAAACACACAATATACGATCATCTTGTTATTCTAGAGCAGTGCCCAATTTTCAGAATAGAAAAAAATCTATTTGAACTACAATTCAATAATATTACTACGATTCTGAGAGATCAAGCATGCAGCTCAATACTTCTTCAAAAATATTCTAGTGTTTACGATGATCTCTAGAATCATATTTTAAATTGATGTTTGGTCAAACTATTTGATTGAAAACCACATTTCTTTATATGAGTCACCAAGGCTAGTGGCTGACGCCTCATTGTTGAGAAGGACCTCATCAAGCTTATCAACGTGTTAGGAATCACACGTTGAAAGGTAAGAACTCGTTAACCATTAGTTCGCACAAAATCGGAACAACAAGCATAATTGCGACAACAGCAACTGTGTTTTTCCCCGACAGCTCATATGATCATACATATCGCCTGTTGTGCTGATTTTTGTCACAGAGAGAGTTGTTCACATTCATTACCTCTTGGGAGTGGCGTTGTTCCATCTCGAGGTAAGTATGTCTTTTCGGCAGCCATATAATGTAGGAGGTTTTCGACTACGAGCTACCAAATTCTTTCAACCACTCTCAATGACTGAGAAAGATCTTCCTATTGTAGAGCGAGTTCTCTAGAGTGGCATCAGTTCTTCAAAATATCCAACTACTTGCTCAGGTACTGCAAGGTATCTGAGCAAGACGATTGGTATAGATGAATCTCCGTTATTAGAAGTACGCAACCTCCCAGATTGAGGGAATGCGAATATTCATTTATATCCTTCTAGAAGGATTTCTCCTGAGCAGCGGTTGGCGGATTATACATTACAAATGGAGGCAATACTTCCTATCCGCATAACTAGTAACTTTTCAGCCACCACTCGCACTAGTATTCGATCAAGGCAATGCTGCTTGGTGATAAACACTTTCAGTTCAGCAACTATTCGCCTTAGGGCAGATGTGAAAGGTCTATTAGCCTTCCTGTGATGCATAACAGATTGGATACGAGTGCTGTCTTACCAACTTGATCTCAATATCCATACTGTGTATTCTTTGTTCAAATTTCCGAACAAAAGTGGGGCGGAATTCCATCTTTCTGGCTAGGAAAGTGTTTGAACGGTAGTGAACACGTCACTGTTGATTTGCCAAATTTCATTCTGTGAGGGCATTACGAACTTCTGCATCCACTTGAGCCATGTTGTGGTTTCAGGGGCATTATCTTACATTTTGATTAGCATCACTGCGGGCATGATGAGAGGCTTCTGTTCAACCATACCAATGAAAGATTAAGCTACTTCCTCTTAATGAGGGTGATGAGGTTCCATGAGGTTCCATGAGGAACCATGGTTCCTCAGATTTTTGAAAGGAAGGGCGATATGCCTCGGTTGTATTTGACATCATTCTCGCCATGTATCCTCTACGTACGGCCTCACTACTCTCATAGCAATGCTTAGTTCATTTCTTTCCCGTGGGTTAGTTAACCTCTTCTTTACGTTTTTGGAACCTATTGTGAACTTGACGGGGTGGTTGGTGCTGTATACTCACGGATGGTAATACAGTGTGTTCTTGCTTCTGCGCCAGGGCTGGTGATCTGGTTTTGAACCAGTTTTTCAAATAAGTATTTTATTATTATTTTCATTTCCTCATGAGATTGCGCTGGTCGATCACTGTCCGACACAATATAATGATATCCCGGCATTGTAACCAGTAACCATTCATCACACCGTAAGGTTAATGATCATTGAGTATCTAGTAATGTGTATCCTAAGTAGACGCAATGAATCGGGAATGGTAGCCTTCTGCATTTGTCCGCTAAACTTTTCATTCTCAACTACGAAATCAATATCCCCGGAGCAAGATGGGTGTCTCGTCAATACTACAAAAGTGCTGTAAGTGATGATAAAGGGGCCGTTTTCTAAAGACACTTTTTATAAGATTTTCAGATAAACGAAAAAGCAACACATGTTTCGCTTCTTCAGGCGTGTCTATGCTAAGTGAATAGCCTGAAGAAGCTATTGTATAGCGAAATACGTGTTGTATTTTTGGTAAACGGTTCAGGTGAAGACCTGACAATGAAGTGTGTCTTGAATACTTTTTGCATTTTTATCAAGTATCGACGAATTCCATCACAGCAGGCCATGATGCAGTCTCAGTTACCAACTTCAGCCCATTCGACCTGAGGAAAACGAAGGTCTTCAAATTTGTTAAAGAATACTCCATGCATCAACTAATCCTTGTATTGCCGTAGATTTCAAATGATCTCTGTACCGTTTATGTGGGCCTTTTGCTGAACGCGTTTCAAGTCTGGTAATCATATTTATGACAACTTCGTTCAGTGTCGAAAACTAACCAAGTTTGTCAGCCGCTCGGAAGGGTCATAATTATTATTGTTTCCATTATAACTTTTGAAATCATTATCAAAATGCCATTTTTCAACACTCATTGAGCTGGATTTTAGTGTTTTGGTACAGAAAAAAAATATGGAGATACCATAGATTTTTATGATCTCCAGATTCCACGAATAATTTTTAATCTATCAGATGGGACAAATACCATGAGATATCTTGGAAATAATCTCATTTACATCACGTGAAAAATCATTCAAGGTAAACTTGCGAATATTTTTGAATTCAGCGAAAGAAATAGAATTATTGGTAGGCATAGGCTGTTCACGTTAAGAAGAGAATGGCGTCAATTTTGGGAATTTTGTATATCCAACATAACAACGTTAAAATTCACATTGAAATGCTTTCAATAGCAATGAAACTAGTAAAATTTCATTCTGTAAGTTGGTCAACCGATAGTAAAATTTCAGACGTTGCCGAATCGAAACTACTTTTCGCAAACCACAATTGGTGAATTTAGTTGCAAAGTGAATGAGATTGTTATTTAAGTTGAATCAGTATATTATAAATTTACGTCGTAGAAATAAACTACCACCTTATGAAGCTGATAAGCTTGCAGAAAAATATGGGATTCAAGTTATTTGTCTTTCACCGTATCACTGCGTATTTAATCCCATCGAACATATTTGGGGATTAACAAAAAATTAATTTTATTGGGATAATGTGGGAAGAGATGGCACTTCAGCTGACAAATCCTGGGCTATTTGGAAAGAAGCTTTAGACAAAACTGCACCTGTTCAGCCTCTTATAATAAATTTCAATTCCGATGATGACTATGACGATGATGATGACGAGTTGTAATTAAAAAATATATACAATTGAAAGAATTTAAAAAAATATTAAATTTTTCATTACTTATTATGAAAAAAAGATAAAGTGCCACTATAATTGTATTTCAACTAAGTAAGTTAATAGTAAGCAACGTAAATAGCAATAAAACAAATCAACTACAAAAAAATTGGAATTTTCAAAATGTTGTACATGTTGGCAACGCCGTAACTTGTCATCTTGTGACTTAATTCTCTTCTTGAGGTGAACAGCCTATACAGAATAAATTCAATTCTCCAAATTTCAATAAGAGGAATTCTGGATATTAGGGCTTTCATTCGTGGACTGTTCAAATTTCACGGGCTACCTACATTCGATTGTTACTATTTTCTTATGTTGGTACACCCGTCTCGAACATATGTTCACAGTTTCAGCCGTTCATAATGTTCAGTTTGTTGGTGAGAGGCTCAAAAGTTAGGAGTGTTTTGCGCGTTCGGCGATTTTCCGCTATCGAAAAAGATGGATCGAAGAATTTTCATAAAATTTCGTGTACAAAATTCAATTAAGTGCTTAAAAACACTCAATATGTTGACAGTGGAATACTATCATTGTACTGTGAGTAAGAAAAATGTTTACAAGTGGAACAAGCTCTTCACAGAAGGTCGAGAAGATGTGAATGATGACGCTCGCTTCGGACGACTTAGCACATCACCAACCAATGAAAATGTTGAGGAAGGAAATAACATTGTTATAGAGACCCTCAAATCGCTATTAAAAATGTTGTTGAGGATTTCGGTATATCGGATGGCTCATGTGATGCAAGTTTTTATGCAACTTTTGTTCTAAAGTTCCTTCCGAAATTGCTGAATTTTGATAAGTCGTATGAGCGTCGCTCAGGAATTGTTGAATGATACCAATAGCGTCTAAAGGGCACAAGTGTGTTATACTTGATGGTGACTAATCTGAAGGGGACTAAATAGAAATTGATGAATAAATGAATATTTTTTTAACACACAGCGTATGTTCACTTGAAATTGGGAAAACTAATATCAATTACAACAGTGTTAGGTAAATGCCTGTCAACTAAACGATTTGAACATAATTTTTGCTGTTTCCTAACAAGAATCGAATCGAATAAATTATTCCCTTCTATTTCTTCCCGTAGAAATCTGAAATTGTATTTTTTTTTTCTGTTGGACTATTGTGGTAGGTTTTCAATTAATTCTAAGGAAAAATATTGAAACACTTCGTCGAAATTCGCTTTGCAAACTGTCCTCCATCAAAATCGTAATGAATACAATTCTCACTGCCATTCTGATAAGTAGACGGAGGAGGTGTTGGTTTGTCGGATTACAACGACTATATTTCACTTAACTAGGCAATTCGTTAAACAAAACAATAAAGTAACTTTCACGTATAATTTATTGTATATTGTTTCGGATTCAATTATCAACTAACCTCAAATCCGTATTAAGTTTAATTGATTATCCTTGCGTTTTCGGTTCATGGTGTACAGTATGGGAGTGATGGCGACAGAGGTTATATAATTTCATCACGACTATTAATGGAAAAAATAATGTGTTCACAACTCCAATAACTGTGATTTCTTATATCGGAATAGATTTAAACTTTATTATTTCAAATAGCCTGAATATCTTTCAATTTTTGAACCAAACTAGAAATCAGATAATTCAATGAACAGTTATATTATAGATTCTTTCGCACAAAAAAAATATTTTTTCCATTTATTTCAAAGCATAATATTGTGGTCCTTTGTGGTTACAGTATCGTCTTCAAAATTTTCAAACAAGAAGAGGGTTCGTGGATGGTGTGACAATTCACCTGGAAAGATTTTAATTTCTCAATATAATCATTAGTGGTTTATTCGAATTTTATCTTTTTTTCATCACGAAAGCTGAATTTGAAAATACAGAAATGTATTCTGAATGTATACAATTGAATGTAAAAATGCATATGTTCCAAATGTCTATGATCCCTAAATTTTTTGTTGATATGAAAGTGGTATTTTCGGTATTCACAGCTGATAATTATTTCAATAATAGTACCCGAAAGAAAAAAATACTAATATTATGTTATTATGTCGTCGTTCAGAATAGAAAATTGAATCATTTTTAAACAGAAACAGACAGTATCCGTTACTCATAAAAACGTTTTTCAATTTACTAATGAACCAAATAATCGCCTCAAATAAAACAGAAGATATTAAACAAGCCAACATAAAATTTTCTGAAAAGGTGAAAAGAATTAGCAAATTACATCTTACATTGGAAATAAAATTCATCTCAATAAAATTTTGCTAATAGGTGTCAGGTTATAATTGAGTAACCAGTCCCTTCTTCCCATTCGACAACACTTCATTATTTTTATTGAGTTGGTTAGAATCTGAATTCTGCTGAAATAGATTATATGAAATGTTTCACGTTCTTTTGTATTTCAGTGCAGAAATACGTGATATCTGTTTTTACGTTATTCAGCTGTCGCCCTCATAAAAACGACAACTCTCAGAAGTTGAGAAACTTGTGCGAGCTAAGGACTAACGAGGTCTTTCCTTCTAACGTGTGATTCCTAACATGGTTGCAGAATCCTCACAGCTCAACCAGATAAATTCTCTGAAGAAAAATATCTGGTCGAGACGAGAATCCAACCCACGGTCCTCCGATCGTGAGGCCGTGAATTCGATCAGAGAAACAATTTTAAATGAATCATCACATCACTCCAACGATACTGAAATGGAAGGTATGAAGTCATGCTTGAAAAATATCATTTCAGAATTAAAAATTAATATGTACGTAGAAAACTAATTCATCGGTTACTTAAGAATGACAGTGTATGAATCTTTATGAAAAATATATTCATCTTGCATGAAAAATATATCACTGGAGTACAATTCTCTGAATGAACTTGATTGTGTCAAAGTTATATATAATGGAAATCAAAATCATTAAAATAATTTAATACCTAGCATAATAAGAATTATGGTAGGTATTGAAAAATGTAAAAGTAAACATTTGAGTTGAGTAAGTTGGTATCAACTCTCGGTATAACCAGATTAACCAGATTGTTGGAAGACTACCATTATTTTCATTCAATGAAGCATAACAAAAACCAATATTTGCCAATTTTCAGAAAATGATTCTTATCATTTCCTAAAATACGGCTAACCGACGGTCATCGCGTCATTTTGTTCATGACTCCGTGCATTTATTTCTGCTGTTTCCGCAATCAAAGTGCTGCTTAACCTTGCATTTGGCTATATACTACTGATGACAGCTAATTAGGCAGAAACACATGTCAACTCATACGTATTGGAAATAAATTTCATATTGTGAAAATGTGCAATAATCATCATGAATAGTGTTATTCATTTTTCACCCAACTAACGGATCAGTTTAAAATGAAACGTTATTATCTATATAATTAAGAAATATTCATGGCAGTTGGAAGCGTTTGGTGTGATCAGTAGAAATATATCTGGAAGCGATCCTCAAAGAACAATCGTCACGTGAAGAAGTCCTATTAACATTACTGATGGAAGCTGAGCACATTGTTAATTCACGACCACCTGCACATATCTCCATTTCTTCCCTAACCATTTCTTGATCGATACCTCTAGTTCCAGCTGCCTATTCAGTTCATTTTATGAAGATCATTTAGTCACCCGAAAGCAATGGAAAATTTGTCAACAACTTGCGATTATTTCTGGCGAAGATAGGTGAAAAAGTATTTGCCGACGTTATCAAAGGGAACCAGAAAGACTTTCGAAATATCAAGGTTGACGACATAAGTTGTGTCAGTTGACAGCAACCTACCACGAAATTACTGGCTCAAAGAACGAATTATTGCGGTATCCCCAGGAGCAAATTTTTTCGAGGACAAAACACAAGCACTACAAGAGAATCCTCAATACGTTCTCAGAGCGGTTCTTGTGCAAAAGTAGCGATTCACATTGGATTTGAATCGCTGGAGATCAAATCCATTTGGAAAACGTTTTCAGGAATCTTATTCCACATAAACGCAGTTCTCCAGATGAAAGAGTTCTTAAACAGTAAAGTTCGAAGTGTACTGAGTTCAATCTAAAAACGATGAGTAGTCAAAATGCGTCGCGTATTTCTAATATGCACAGCTTTTGATGGAAACAAATGTGCCAAGTCACTTGAACACTACCCATACCAATATTCAAGTATATATAGAAGAGAAATAAATCTCCGACCTTTCTTCGATGATTCAGGCTATGAAGGTTGCACGTGATATTCGCGTCTCCAATCAAAAGAATGGGGGCAGAGCTCCATACATGAGAACAATACTCCAAAGAAGGTCTGATCCGAGCTCCATAAAGCATCAAAAGTTACTGAGGTGTGTACAGTTCGGAAACATTTATTTTCTTGGAGAAAACCGGTGCCTGTGTTTTTGTGGCAATGAATTGAACCTGGTTACTTTCACCCTGATTCGAAATCACTTCTAGATACTCATTAAGATATCCAACCGCCTGCTGCCTGTGAAGATGTCTTCGAATCCAAATGGAATGACGAGACAAGTGTGCTGTCGTCAGGAAAGCAATATATTCGAATGAAGAAAAGAAATTTGAAACTTTTTATGTTTTTACCACTAACTAATGTTACTGCAGGTTCGTCCTATAAGGATATTTTCAAACTTATACATTATTACAAACAATTATACATTAATGTATAAGTTTGAAAATGTCTTTAACGTAAAAGTTTAATGTTTAACTTTGAAAATATCCTCATAGGACGAAACGTTAGTTACAAATGAAAGTGGTAAAGACATAGAAAGTTTCAATTTTTTTTTTCATAATGATTTCCTACCATGTAGTAACGACTACATCCATCAATTCATTCAATATATTGGGTTCTTGCTGTTATCCAATAAATCGTTGATATATAATAAAAAGACGATTGGAGACAATATGGAGCCCTGGAAGTATTCGAGAGATATCTATCGACGGCCACTTGCAGGGAACGTTCTTTCAGGTCAAATACGCATGGTTGTCGTTAAAACCAAACCTGGAATTTATCGTAACATTCCCCTAACTAGGGGGTATGTTTCGAAAGAAGAAATATGTTTCGTTGATTTCATTTCACTTGATTCAATTTTCTTGTAAGTTGAATTTTGTTGAAAAGTCAATTGATTGTTGAATAAAAACATATAACTTGAGCAGTTGTCTATATAATAAAAATACAAATTTCTTGACTATTTGGAATCACAATACAAGGGCTGTGAATATTTGGGTTCGCAGCACCCATTGCCAATTTAGTAGTCGATAGTTTGTTTCATGTTTCACAGCTTTTCAGAACCCTCGTACAACTTGGATGCCCAGGTCTTAAAATTTTCGTCCGTCTAAATTTCGTGGCAATATCGTCAGGCTACAACCTGAAGCTGGTGATATCGATGTCCTTTTGACCTCGAAAAAAAGACAAGTGGTAAGACTTATGACAGATTGAAACGCAGCTTCCTTGTGATGCAATATAGGTACTAATATAACGATTTTGGATTCCAGTCATATATTGGGGTTAAAACAATTATGCGGCAATAGTTTTTCATTTCTTAAGGTAGTTTGAATAAATGAAAACTCGTATGTGTTTCACTGAAAAACAAAGAGATCATTGTATTTTTGATAACTTTCGATTAGCATTGGGTCATTTTGCTACGAGGTAATGCAAATAATATTATATTTTTGGGATAGACTTGTGGTCATATCAATTTTCTCGTTCACAATCTATATCATGAATACGTTAGTAATGAAGATTTAGTATCAAATTTTATATTGACTATATATTCACAATGTTAATTCAGAAATATATTCAAATATATATTTAATGCTTACATGGTTTTCCTTTTATATCCATTACATGTCATGGCGAAAACCACATAAATGCCGGTCATTTCTACTTCAGCTTTTGAACATTATACATGGTATGTATGTACTATTAATCATAATATAAGATAAATTACATTTCAATCAATTCGACACTTCTTTTGATAAAGAAATAGAAACGTTTACAATAACATATAATTGTCTGCTATTGTTTGCCTTAATAAAATTCTTTGCATTCAAGTGGCATTTGCGAATGCGATTCATCAACTATTTTAGGTCACTTTCCTTTCAACTAGAGTATTCATGCTTTGAATAGAACGCAGTTTAATTTACTGTGCATGTTAAACATGCATTACACGCAAATTCATTGCAATCTATTGTCGTTCATAATATTTACAAATAATCGTATTTTGTGTTGAAACTGGTTGAACTGTAATGATTTAGGATTTATCTGAGGAAATATAGTCAATAATATAATACATTTTCTCATAAAATTTTAACAAAAGTCTTTCTTTCAAATTATTCAAATTGAAACACAAATAATAAAAAAATATCTGCGTCAAATCAGGTCACGAAGCTTTGAATAATCAGGAATAGTTGCAGACTTTAGTGAAGTATTTTGAAGATTTTCAAAACACAATAAAACAACATAATAATTATAGAAATTTTGGGTGAATATGAATGGATATTTCTGAATAGGAATAAAATACTATGTGATGTCTTGACAACAAGTAGCTTTTTTGTCAGGATGTGGCAATCGTATTACCACATTCGAAACTAATATTTCTATATTTGTTGATGCAATATTTAGAGCTTATTCTGGAAATATATCATTATTCTGGGGAGTGCTGATGTTGTTCAATAGTACTTCTTCCACGTGTTCCAAGTGAAAGACGTTGCCCAGGTATCTGGTGGCTTTACTTCAGCCTTCTGCATGGCACTACCTGGGTTAGTTGTTGTTTTTCCGTTGGGTATCTGCCACACGTACCTACAAAGTCGTAGGTCTGAATGAGCAGCAAGATGTAAGGTGTTTTTCACCTGTACCTGATATATTTTCTATTGAATAAGTTTTTAATTAAACTTCTTCTGACGATAACCATTCGAAAAATAATTCATACAACTTCAAGTTTTTGGACGTATATCGTGCACTATTTTTTTTTTTTGACAATCGTGTAAGTTTCTTTATTATGTTTTATCGTAGAATGAAATTTTGAACATTTTGATTCTTATTTGTATAGCATTGTATATAATTTATCAGAAAATAATTGTGATGTAGCAGAAGATGCTTCATTGAAAATTTTGTGAGGCACATTTCCAAACTCACTATCGCTGCAGTTCATTACGATAATGATCAACTGCATTCAAAACCATATCTACCAGGATTTCCATAATCACAATGACAAAAACTATGTGATTCTTTTGGACCCATTTCGAGAAATACGTACTTTTCGTACTAGGTCAGAAATAGGCTTCTTTCTCAAATATAAAGCGTCCGGAAGGTAGGTTCTTCCCGGTCATAAAATTCTTCCTCGTAAAATTCGTTCACATGAATGTAGTAAAAGTCATCTCATCATTATGAGATTTTAAAATATTATTTATTGAAGTATTATAATGAACCTCAGGAAATGAAGAGTTTTCAAAAAAGTGATCCATGATTGTCAAAGGAATGTAAAATGAATTCATTAGTCATAATTTGTTTCCAGTGAACATTTCAACTGGGATGATTTTACGCGCTAGGACATAAATTAGCCAGTATCTAACATATTCAACTGTTCTTCTTTGCGTTGATACTAGCGTTAACTTGCAGCAATGGTTCCTTTGAATGACGCATGGGAAACTTCCGAAATGGAAGAACTATAGGAATCAACGCATTTCCTAAAAATATTACAGGCGTTTCATCCCAACACTGAACCGTTATTCATAACACCTCGAGATGTGTTTCGATTACCACGTAATCATCTATACACTGAAATTATACAGAAATAAGGTGCTTTTTCCTAATGTATTAACTGAACATTCTTTGAAGGGAACTGAAACAAAGATCATTCATGAGATGCTAGATACCGTAAAACAAATGAACCAGTGATGAATAGAATTTTATTCATACGAACACTTTCCAATTTTTGTATTCGTTCTTTGGATGTATCCAATTATTCATATTGATAAAGGAGAGATATCCTCTTGAAAATGTTTTTTTTTGAGAATGTATCTCTCCAGAAAATATTTTGTTTATTACGCTTCCCATATCTGCAATTCAAATACAAATCATCTGAATTATTCAGACATTCCTTCATGCTGAAACTGCACCTAACTTTCCAGCAAATTTTAGTGGACCATCAACGGAACAACAACATTACCATACTTTATCCGAAACTATCACGTCAATCAAATAAATGCATGATTGTCGTATTTGTCTACACTTATATTGGAACTCCTTGACCGATTTTGAGAAATGTTTCACCTACGGAAAGGCAAATGCTACATTATCAGCTACATTAAAAGTAAAAAAATTCCAAATCTCTACGAGGGATGCGATAATGTGAGGCGTCTCTTAAAATCCACATAATTATCCATTTCTGCGCTAAACGAAAATTGGGCGAGCTAAGGACAAACGAGTTCTCACCTTTCAACGTTATATTCCTAACAAGGGTTGGATGATAGCAAGGGAAAATCGATCGTTCAGTCTGGGGCTTGAACCACCAACCAACACCCTTGTAGCTGCGGGTTGGTCTACATTGGAACCACGAAAAGAAGTGTGGGTTCCTATGTCTCCGAACACAAGAGAAACTGTGGATGAACCAATAAATCAGCTTAAGCCGAATATGCTCTCAACAAAGGAAGTACTCACATCATCGCATTTGAAGATACAGTAATAATTCAAAATTACTATCCAAGTTAACATAGAGAGGCAATATAAATTAAAGGACACAGGGATAATTCCAATAGAAAAGAAGAGGCAATGAATACCACTACAGCCCGGCTACGTATTCTATGAGGTACACAAACAAGTTCAGGTAATCCAATGAAGAGATAGTCACATCCACTAATAATAACACCAGTTTACAGCCAATTCACGACTGTAATGCCAAAGGCAGTTCCTTGTTAATATTTGGTCCCTAAATGCAAAAAAGATAGTAGTAATTCCCTAACACGTATGAAATTTTAGTTATGATTTTTTTCACAAAAATGTAATTAACGCGACATTCCAAATTTGCTTATCCTCTAAATTGAGGAAATTGTTTAAAATCTAGCAACGCAGCAGTTCTGCTCAGTATTCGAATCTGCTTCCGCTGTATATGAGACTTGTAACGCCACTTCTCGAACTTCCGATACTCGAAGTTTCCAGAAAATACCAGAAATACGGAAATGCTACAAAAGTAGTAGGTTGACAATTGGATCATCAATATTGGTTTAACGCGAATAGTGGTGATTTAGTATTAGAGAAGCTAGGTGAGCAAACACGCGAATATCAATAGTATTATATTAGTGTTATCTTTGTGATAAGAATAAGTGGACTCCTGTAAACGCAGTATCACATATTTGACCTCGACACGTACGCAACAGTACAAAAATGTCCAAAGTACAGAAACGTGGCTGCGTTAATCCTGCTGATAGTTTTTGCTATATATGTGGTGATGTTACTGTTGAATCGCAAAAATGGCCAATTGATCAAATGACCAAAGTAGCTTACCATAAGTATTTTGGATGTGTTGTTGGTGATCAAGATCGGGATTGGGCTCCTCACGTATGTTGCCAAACCTGTGCAGCAAATCTAACTGGTTAACTGGCAAACGCTCGTTTGTGCCTGTGCTGTTTCAATGATTTGGCGAGAAACAATAAATCATTACAACGACTGTTACTTTTGCATGACAAACGTGTCTGGTTTTTCAAGAAAGAACAAACACAATATTGTATATTCGGATATTTCTTCTGCAGGAAGGCCGGTTTCTTCATGGAGAAGGTTTACCAGTTCCAACACCCCCAGCAAATTGGGAGGAAGATTTGGAAATGTATGATGACGTTCCTATGATGTACCAGAAAAAGACTGTCCTTATTTTCCCAAGAGTGAAGCGAGAACACCGCATTTAATCAAACAATCTTAATTAAATGATCTAGTTTGGCACCTTCACTTGTCCAAAGAAATTGTTGAACTATTTGGGTCTAGATTACAACAATGGAATTTACTAGCCCTTAAAACCAAAGTTACAATATTTAGGAACTATAACCATGGGCTATCCTCATTTTTTACTATGCAGGATAAAATGTGTGTTTGTGTAAATCCAAATGGTGTGATGGAAACATAGGATTTGCACATAACCAGGACGAATGGCGTTTATTTATAAATTCGTCTAAAACAAGTTTAAAAGCCGTTCTGCTCCATAATGGTAACAAAAGATCCTCTATTCCTCTTGCACAGGCAGTTGCCATGAAGGAAACGCACGAAAGTATATCACTTATTCTAAATGCAATAAGTTATAATAAGTGTAACGGTTATAAGTTATAATAAGTGTTACCTAAAAGTAATATCACTATTACTAGGTCTTCAGGGCGAATTTACGAAGTTTTACTGTTTTCTTTGCCTTTGGAACAGTGGGGCACCACAGATCCATTATCAAGTGAAGGAATGGCCTCTGAGATATGAATATATTCCAGGTCAAGCTAACGTGAAGAATATACCTCGTGTTAATCCCAAAAACGTTTTGTTGCCTCCATTGCACATTAACGAAAAATTTTATAGAAGAATTAGACAAAGAAGGTGATGCGTTTGAATATCTTAAACACGTTTTTCCAAAATTAAGTGATGCAAAGCTCAAGGACCACAAATTAGAAAACTTCTAAGAGATTAACAGTTTCATCAAAAATTAAGTAATGATGAGTTAACTGCGTGGAGTTCTTTTAAAAGAATTGTTTCGGAGTTTTTAGGGAACAAGAAAGTAGGAAATTACGAAACACTTGTAGAAGACCTACTAGAAATGGAATGTCGTATGCCTCTCAAAATGCACTTTTGAGTGATGGAAAATGTTTGATAATGAAATCGCAGTCAGGATACTTTAAACTCTCATGTATAGCCATTATAATATTAGTTGTCTTATTTGTTGAATAGTGCTATTTGGATATTCGAAAACCTAAACTAGGCTAGTCTACTTATGTATCGTCAACGCGCACTTTTCGAAGCTGCCGATACATAATTTCAAATATAATTATTGCATGTCGTTTTTATAATGGAGTACTATTAATTGACATTATCTACCAATAATTTTGTGGGCGGTTTACTACTTCTTGTTACATTCATAAAGTTAGTTTCCCTAGAAATAGTAAGAAGGTAGGAGATGAGACCAGTACATCTTAACTAGGCAATTGTTTATTTATTCTCAATTTTTAGTTCTTTTGTTATCTTTCAATTGTGATTTGTTAGTCCTTGACATTTCTTCTTGTTATAATAATTCTTGTAGTTTCATAGACAAAAAACTCATTCTCAAAGCTGTCAATATTTAACCACGTATTCCACCGCTGACACAAAAAATTTCAATAACATCCAAAAGTTGTTCGCTTGATGTGACTATTTTTGTTGAGTTTACAGTGTAATTACACTTCACATAACTATTTAATAAGCCTAGGTATTCAAAATAAATTATCTGTATATTGAAAAAAATTTAATTGAATCAGACATATACAATTCATTGAGTAACCATGTGTATATGATTCAAATATAAGTTTTCATTTATCATTGTGGATACTAATTTAATCTCAGTATTGAGTTAGAAGAAAACATAAAATCAGCCCTTAATACTCGTCAATTCACTATTAGAAATCACACTTTGAAAGGTAAGACCTCGTTAGTCCTTAGCTCGCACAAGTATCTCAACTTCTTCGAGTTGTCGTTCTTATGGGGGCGACAGCTGATTAACGGAAAACAGATTTTAAACAGATTTTTAAACAGATTATCTTGATCATAAGTGTGACTTGTATTTGGTAATCAGTATTTAAAATTAGATCAATCAACGGCCACTGATTAACATACATAATTTGTTCATTGATTCTTTAAAGCATGAAAAAATTGTTCTTGTTGAAACATCTAGGATGGTATTTCAAGTAATCCCCTCATATAACAATCAAATATTGAATTAATGGAAAACAAAATAAAATAAGATATAGCTGTTGACAAAAATGGCTACTGCCCATTATTAACTACCAAAATAAAATTTTAAAATTTATAATATGCCAATTTTCATTTTTATGTATTCTTCAGTTGAAAGATAACTACAATCTTCATTCAATACATATTCAATTAACTTCTGACAGACATACATTTTATGGTTGAACGTTAAGTTTTCGAGTGTGTTTACCTTGCAGAAATTTCTTCAAGGAACTGCCTGCGAAATAGAGACGCAAGAAACGAAACAATACTGAAAACAACACCCCCGTGTCCGAAGCACCCCAACACACCGACACCCGCCTAATCAAACGACCAAAAATTGCCTATTTGACTTTCCCGAGAGAGGCGGAGAGAATCGAAAAACACGAATAACTAATTTTCCAGGGAGAACCTTCCGATTTCCCGAGATGCGATCGGTGATATTGCGACAGAATCGTCTCCGAAGGCCCGGATCATTCTACGCGATAGACCGCCGTCGCCGCCGCCACAAAACGCACAGACAGGGTTGCCGGATTATGGATTTTTTCCAAAATTCAAGATTTTTTTTACGAGTATTTTTTGAGGATACATTTTTCTCAAGATTTCGACTGAGAGACATTTATGATGCACTGTTCAGAACCTTTGGTGTAGTTATGACTTACTGGAGTTTTTTCCCAACACCAAATCGTTATTTTTAACACCTCGACACGTGTTTCGATCACCAAGTGATCATCTTCAAGAGGAAGATAAAACTCTCTTGAAACTCCTCTTGAAGATGATCAACTGGTGATCGAAACACGTGTCGAGGTGTTAAAAATAACGATTTGGTATTGGGAAAAAACTCCAGTAATAGTAATAGACATTTATTTATTTGAGAAATAAGAGAATATTTTGAGGGCTGGCACTACTCCGCCTCAACTTCATTTCATTTCAATATCATTCGAAAAATCTCAAAACCAGTTGAAATTAATTAAATTTGGGACAACGAATCATTACATTACATTATCTGATTGAACACATACTTTTCTGCTAGGAGTAAATACGATGATAAATCAGTTGACGTTTGCTTTTGAGCTTTTGTTTGGTTGATATTTCGCATTCGGTACATAGAAAAGAGATAGCTATAGAAAGGTGAGTCGAAGTCAAAATTCAGACACTGATGACATGTATAACTTTTATTGGCAGTTCAAAAAGATTGAAGTCTTCATGTTATACAAATGGAGGTTTTTACAACCTATTATAAAGTAATATTGTAATTATAGATTTTAACCTCAAAAAGGAAATGGCTCTGCCTAACGTTCCGTATGCTAAAATATTTAAATTTCCACTTATCGAAGTTGGAAGATAGAAAATAAAATAGAATTTATTAAAATTTTATGAGAAATACCCAAGCATGGGGTTATTTTTCAGTGAATTTCATAAATAAAATCAATTGTTTTGAATAGACTGACCAGTTACTTGGT
Source organism: Leptinotarsa undecemlineata (assembly GCA_015342065.1). Taxonomy (NCBI): domain Eukaryota; kingdom Metazoa; phylum Arthropoda; class Insecta; order Coleoptera; family Chrysomelidae; genus Leptinotarsa; species Leptinotarsa undecemlineata. The sequence continues at coordinate 17,850 of WOGP01001900.1, forward strand.
GAAAGTCAATTTATGATAATAATTACAAATGTTCATAATATACAATTCATTTC
>WOGP01001901.1:0-17898 GCA_015342065.1 Leptinotarsa undecemlineata
TAACCTGGAATTGTTTAATTCATCATTATTATCCTTCAAAAAATCGATTAAAAACATCTGATGTATCTTTAGTTTTGTAAGCACATGTACAATTTATAAAAAGATATTTGTAAAAATTGCTTGCCCGTTGAAATAAATAAATAAATAAATAAATAAATATTCTCATTGGATCATTTGTCTGCTTTGATTAGTTACCCTTTGATGAATCATCTGAGATTTAGTTTCTCCTGAATTCGTTATATTTTATACTACCATCGGTGTGTACATGCTGATTAACAAAATGCTCGTTTGAGATGATCTAATAATTGTGATAATCTAAATAACTTCAGAAATGAAACGAGAATTTTTCATGGGTTATTTTCTCATTCTTGAATGGATATGTTTGAAGAGTTACTACACAACACACTTTTAATATCCGTGTCGTGTTATTCTGATACAAATAGAGAACATAATGATGAACATGAAGATGGATATTCATTTGTAGGGTAAACCAATTGATTAATTATTCGCACACTCTAATTAACAATAAATAACTATGAATTAATGAATGTAACCGTTACTACGTGGTAGGAAATCATAATGAGAAAAAAAGAGAAATGCAAATTTCTGTTTTTTATCACTTTTATTCGTAACTAACGTTACTGCAGTTTAGTCCTATAAGGACATTTTCAAACTTATGCATTAAACTAACAATGGTTTCAAATCAAATCAAATGAAAAACATTTATTGATCTTTGAAGAAATAATTACAAACTATTTTGAAGTGTGTTTTGTGTGGGGCCCTGCTGTAGGCTTATGCCTCTTCATGGTTCCAATGGTTTATTACATTGGCACCCTAGCATATAGCACCCCTATAGGTAATAATACAGGTACATGTCTTGATTGAGTACCCGGATTTAAAATTTACAATGTGGATTTGCTAATTTGAGAACCGGTGAGTGAACTAAATCGATTTGAGCATTTACAGGTTGCTTCGCAATGTTTGTGCTTGTAAATTCTCAAGGATTCTGCATCCCTTCCTTGCAAAGTGCAAAATTGCCGTATCGTTTAGATTCGGGAACTTGTGATTGCTTGCCCAGGAATGGTTTGAAAACGTTGAATAATTTTTTCCTAATTTGAAGCACCTCTCATGTTTTTTTTGGAAATTTCGACAACATTGCCCCACATAAACACTATTACACTCTGGACACTTAAGCTTATAAACTCCAGATTTCTCCAACTTGCCCACCTTATCTTTGGCATTGAAAAGGAAATCAGATAACCTTGCATGTGGTCTGAATGCCACTTCCACATTGTTTTTTCTGAAGAAACCCGCAATTATCTCTGTTCTTTTTCCAAAATATGGTTGAGTTGCTCATTTCTTGATTTCTGGTTGTTTGCCCTGAGGGTACCTATATAATTCTGTAAGTGAATTCTGATTAACTTCTGGATAGTATCTGCGTTGAAACTATTATTACCATTATTACCTATCTATGTAATTACATAAATTTCCCTAGCTAGACTGTTAGCAGACAATATTCTCTCCTGTTTCAGAGGTACAACACGACATTTGAACCAATTTATGACATTCATGAATAATCTCAATAGCAACATTCAGTTCACAATCGAAACAGAGATAGAGAAACAGATAAATGTCTTAGACCTGACAATCACACACAATCAGAATAAATTTGAGTTTAATGTTTTCAGAAAACCTAGCTATACAGACATCTCCATCACAAGAGATTATTTCCATCCAGACAGACAGATTCCTTGGAAATTAACAAGCATAAATATTGCGGGTGCAACCTGTTGAATGATCAAATCAATTTAGTTCACTCACCTGTTTTCAAATTAGCAAAACCGCATTGTAAATTGTAAATTCAGGTACTCAATCAAGACAAGTGCTATATAAGGCTAATGTAATAAACCACTGTTAGTTTAATGTATAAGTTTTTAAATGTCCGTATAAGATGAAACTGGAGTAAAGTTAGTTACAAATAAAAATGGTAAAAAACGAAAAGTTTCATTTCTCTGTTCTTCATTAATATATAACTAATATATCGCACCGAATAAGTTCCCTCAATGTAAAACCATTGGAACAACACTTCATTGTGAAACTTTCATATGATCATTTTTAAAACATAAAAAGTATATTTTGGAAGCAAATCTTTCTCAAAACACCTTCTTTTTCATTCAGTTACCAGAAATGTATTTATATCTTCACAATAATTTTGAAAAATGAACCACATATTTTCTAAATGAGTTGGTCAGTTAAGGATAAATATTTTTAAAGGTGGTTTCATACGTTATTTCAATAACATCAAACTGACAAGTTGTGAAGAACATATTTGATGATCATGAAATCATTGATTTCTATTATGAAATATTCATTGACGAAAAATCAGTAGAAGTCATCTGAATTAGGCAATTTTCTTGGTAATCTGTTTTCAGTCTTGCACGACTGGTTATGGAGAGAACGCCACATTTCATGCTAGGTGGGGATGGAGCTATAAGATTTGCAAGAGAGCAAGGTATATCTATTCTACCGGCCGGAAGTTTAGTTACAAAAAAAGCACAATTGGCATTGGATTCTTTCAAAAAACGTAGACGTAACAAAATTGACGTAGAACGTAATGGCACTGTAAGTTGAAAACATCTCTACCAATAATTTATGCGATCAGAGTTCTTTATTGAAATCATCTTAGATGATGATGATGTATCTAATATTCGATGATTTTCAAACTTGTTTTTATGTTATGTCACTGAAATCGATTTTCAAGTTATTTACTTCGATCTATAAACAAACACTTTTCCCAATCACCAAAACTTTATTTCTCTTCTTTTTTTTCACCAACCAATATGGCATCGTCGGGAGACGATAAAAACTGAAGAAGAAAACTGAAAATCTCATCTCTGAAGAGGCCAACTCGGTGGAAGACGTCGAGAAGAGTATTGAAGTTTTGGTGATGAGGAAACGTGCTTGTTGAAATGTGTTGAAATGACTTTCAGTCCTTCAGTTCTTTCTGATAAATGAACAGTCACTATTGGTGTTTTTCGGCTATCATTCTTAATTCTTCAGAATATCTGATGACTCATTTGAGCCTTGTAATTCGATTTCGATGGTTTTATGATTTGCCGGATATTCTGGTATTGTTTTTGGGCTCTGACTAGTTTTGTCCATTACTACCCATAATATAAAAGTAGTAACACGACTTTTGAAGAATTTTGACCAGATGAATGAAAAAAAATATTTACGAATATTCTATCTTCCATTACAACCTACACACAAATCTACGTTATATCTCAGAACTTTACAGTAGACAGGCATTAATGAACTTGGATCAACATCAACACTTTCCAGATACATTGTCTTCTTAATAGGGTGATACATGATGAATACTTATCTTAAAGATAGACATCTGTCAAGACTGTTTTAACAAACTCAGCCAGAGACACTACGATATATCATATCAACTACCTGCGCCCAAAATTAAATTCTTCGTGTAAGGCCGAAAATCGAAAAAAAAAGTGTTCCTGAAAAATCAAGTAGTTTACTTGAATTTTACACTAAATTGAAAGAAAGTTTACAAGACGGATAATCATATTAAATCAATAACAGTGCTATCAATTCTACTTCTTAGATTTGTAACACATACTTTTCTGAAATCATGTAACTAAATGCCGAACTGTCATTATCGTATGTAAGGAATTTCGAACACCTGATTGGACATCATCAAAAAATATGAAACTGAGCGAAGCCGAAATCGTAGCACGTCGCAGATCTAGAAGATATAAGAAATGGACTAGAATGATGTGTGATCAACCCTAACAACGTTCATTATCGCATTCAGTTCGCTATTGAAATTGAGAACAGATCTTCTGTTCCTAGATCTACTCAACTAGGAACAGAAAGTCTATATTTCAGGTGATTATATGGTCCAATTTACTTTTATGCTTGTCAGCAAAACTGATATCAGCTCAATTCAATCATTTGTTGAAGTACTTTTTTTGAAATTTGTGTTGAGTTAAGATAATACCAAACCCATATTCTTTTAAAATTCATATCAGTTCGTTGCAGAATCCTGGTGACGTGGGAACTGTGGGAGCAGTAGCTTTGGACAATAAAGGAAACATTGCAGCAGCTACGTCGACTGGAGGTCTCACTGGAAAAATGGTTGGTAGATGTAGCGATTCATCTATAATTGGCAGCGGGACCTATGCTGATAATAATATTGGTGCAGTATCGTCTACTGGTGTGTATGGTAATCAACCAAATTTGAAAATTGAATATTCAGAACAACATAAAAGTTTTTTTCTGAGTCTGAGATTGAATGAAATATTTTTCTGACAAAAAACATTTTTGTGAAATTCTAAGATTTTTTCCGAATGTCAAACACTGTCGAAGTAGTAAGCTCTGTAATTGAGGTTGATGTTTGGCTTCATTTTGAATACACTTTTTTCGATTTATGAGAACATGATTTGACTGGCGAATTCACTGTACGTAGGCAAAAAATTATTGAGAGCTTTTTTGAACATTCCATTAGAAAAATCGAAGGTGAAATACCCAAAATCGCCAAACAACGGTGTGATAGTTTCACTACATCAAAACTGGTGTAGAGAAACAACTGCTTATCAGAAAAATTTGAAGTACATTCATATATTTCCCAATATAAAATATTTATAATCCAAAAGTTTGATTTCAGTATAGCTACAAAAATGCCAACTAGATGAGAATTTTTTTATTCCTTTTATTGATTCAATGATCATTCAATATCAATTCATTGATATACCACAATGTTTTCAGCCATTGTGGTATATAGATTTCTTATTGAAGGCAAATTCCAAGAAGGAGGGAAAACAAAATTTAGGACCTAAAAGGCAGATAATTTGAAAGTATTTCCGCCTAGACTTAAGAGAATGACACCCAGCTTTTGAACAACTTTGAAAAAAATTAAAACCATCACCAATTTTTGAAAATAAGTACCTTGAAAGAAAGATAATGGTAAATCGGTTTATAATTTTAGTTCTCTAAATTTGTATATTTTTTTGGCTAACCCTATCTTTATACTTGTATGGTACAAAATTTCAAGTTCATTCAATATACAGAATCAATGCCAAACACTATTTCTCATAATTTTTTCATTTTGCTTTAAGTTATCAGACAGATTTTCAATCTTCGACTAGAAACTATTACATTTTTTAATGAATAATACACAAAAGAATATATTTTTATTATTTACGCTTTGTAAAACATATGAAAATAATAATCGAGTTTTGATCGAATTTTCTGAGTAGGTAATAGGCATATTATGTTATGCAGTAATGAAACAAATGAAATGTTTTAATTGAATGATATTTCTGAATGAATGTTCCATTTTATGTTTCAAGGGCATGGAGAATCAATTGCCAAATTCTGCTTAGCGCATTCGATATTAAAACAGATGGAATACGGAAAAAAAGTCCAAATTGCTACCGAGCAATCACTGAAAAAATTGACCCAGAGACTGAACAGAACTGCGGGTAGGTATATCTGTTTAATTTTTAATGTCGATGATAGACCTGGTGTCAGTTGATTATTACTACGCTTACCATCAACCAAGCTGAAATCATCGGGTGTGGAAAAAATCCAATATTTTTTATAATGCTCCTCTCGATTAACGAATATGTGGAACAAATAAATCAATTTCACCCTTCGGAAATATTAGTGGTACTGGATGGGACGTGTGAATTCTACTGATTGTAGGATTTCAACAACGGTTTATTGCAAGAAAGCTATGGTTTCAACTAGATTTTATTCAGCTGGTAAGACCATGCAGAAAGCTAATTCGTATTTGGGTATTGATATCCAAGCTTGAATTTAAAAGGACTGCCTTTGGGAGCCTCACTTATCTTTGATATTTGTGCTATGATTTTCTGTTAATTCCTTAGATAATATACTCATAAGACGACATTTCTTATCCTTCATGTTGTAACATTTTCAGATTCTAAATGTGATTTCAGTCAGATTCTGTTGTCTTGTCTCACGTTATCATATGAATTGAGTTCATTATTTATATGTACATATGTTTTCATAAGAAAACTATAATTGTATGCTCTAAAATAATCATCAGATTTTTATTGAAGAAGGTTAAAGAAAATCTTTCTCAATAGATGACTATGATATGATAACTTCTGATACAGGGTGTTCAACGAATGAGGTTGGAAATCAAATTGTTTAAACTGGTGAAAAACACATTTTCATCAATGTAAATTTTATTTCAACTTTCCCAAGAAACATAAGCTGTTTATAATAGGGAACTTCAAACCAAAAATGTATTTAAAAATGTACTGTTATGGACATTATCGTTTCTTGAAGCGGGGTAGACCTGGATCCATGGCTTGTTTTCGTAGTTTTTTGAAAAGGATAGATTCGATAATATCTACTTCGTACCGGCTGTTGGCAGCGATTTGTTTGATGAAACTAAGCTCTGTCTGAAAATTACTTTCCGACAGTGGAATGTTCAATAATGTATGAATCATACTATTGAATGCAGCTATTTTATGCTGGTAGGGATGTGTGGAAGAATTATGTGACACTGTCTGTATGAGATGGTTTGTGGAAAATTGTAAAATTATGTTTATTAAATTTTCGTATCATTCAGGTCAGTAATATTTATTGAATTATTCACCTCCATTTCAGAGATGAATGGAATTGACATATTCGACAAATTTGCCGAATTGCCTAGCTGTATCAGTAAAACATACTACGTATCTGCACGTATCTACGTATCTGCAGTACAATAATCTGTTGATTAACTGATTATTATGGATTTCATTCTTTAGATTATCCATGAAAATTTCAGCCAGCAAATGACTGAATAGGTCTTCCATTATTAATCCTTCGCTGCAATGAACTGTTATTAGATTAGATCATATTAGATTTTTTATTTCTCAAATTATTGGACCTTAGTGCTATGAAAAGTCAATAATATATAATATAAATGTAAATTATCCCTAAAATTACCGGAAAGCAGTGGGTATTTGATAAATATTGCATATAATACGAGCACAAAATACCGTAAATAAATATATAAATGTAAAAACAGAGATGCATAGAGATTGTCCTACATTGACGATAGGCATTCTGTAAAGTTGAAATCAGTGAGCAATCATAGTGAGTTGGATTCAAATCCAATGTTAATCGCTACTTTCGCAAAGGTACCGCTCTTAGAGCGACTTAAGGATTTTCCTATAGTGCTTGTGTTTTATTCTTGAAAAAAAAACATACTTGATGTGATGGGATCATCACTCACTGCCGAAACCAATAATCAAATCTGAACATTTGCTCTCGTCGGTCCTTCGACAAATACTTATGTTTTATCATTGCTAGTTTTTCACTACAATCAACTTCGCGTAATACAAACAAGTCATTTTCTAGTAATCCGTTTACCGATTTGATGTTTAATTTTCCATTGTATTGCTATCTCGATTTGCTTAATCCAGATTTCCTGGTATGCTCACTGGCTCACTGAATATTTATTCCTAAATGTGAATGAATGTTACAAGGAGATCAGTAAACAACTTATATTCAAATGAATGAATATTTTCCTTGAATTCCATGGTCGAATTATGAAATTTATAGGTATGTCACCCATTTCGTGATCCGCCTGATTTAGCATTTAAGAATATTTCCAATACATAGGGGTTTTCTACTTAAAACAAATAAAGAAACCTATTGCCAAGTGTAAGTGCTTCTATGTTAGGACTATTTTCCCCTGTCCACAATTTTACATAAATAGTTAAATAGTTTTTTGGGAAAGAAAGTTTTTGGCTTTACTACTCCATCTCAATACAAAAAATGTGGGAACTTTTAAAAGAAAGGAAGGAAGCAATCAGGTTTAAAAAGTAACTCTATAGATTTTTTGGTACCAAGATGAAAGCCAAAAACTATATTTTCCAAAAAAATAGTAATTTATGAATGAATTAGGCTTTTTTCTTATAATGTTATTCAGACTGGTACTGAAGATCCCTTACGGTGAAACATCGATGTCTACCAGTGAGGATGACAGTGTTCCATGTATTTTTACCTTTCATTTAATATATTGTGTAGCAATACTGTGAATGACATCTGATTTTCAACTACGTAACAGATGTTAGGAATACAAACTGAGTAGAGAAAAGTAATTTTTGTATAATTGTTCATAAGAAATTAGCTGTTTCGGGAGGGTTTTTTCTTTCAGTTTCTATTGTGTGAATATTACAAGATGTATTCAGATTTTTATTTTTTTTGTTAGTAAAAATGAGTAAATTTTGCAGAGGTTGTCTATGTCTGTCTTTTTGTTGATATTGTTTTCTTTAATTTTGATTTCAGCCATTTTCAGAAATTGCCTTTTATTTGAATCAGGTTCGAAATGGAGAAGTTTGGTGTTGGTATAGTTGACTGAATGATCATTATCTAGAACATGATCACAAGAATTTCGTTTTAAATTTTTACATTTACTTTTATGAAGAGCTATGCGGGTTTGTAAATGGTTTTTTGTTTGACCTATATATATCTTATCACAATTGTTGCAGGGAATTTCGTAAACTACATGTGACTTTTCAAATAACGGATCTTCATCTTTCAATTTTGAATGTAGTTTGATTAAAGGTTTAACTTTCTTTTGAGAAATTTTTATATTCTGTTCTTGTTTAAATACGTTTATGATTTTGCTGGACAATTCAGGGACATAAGGAATGGAAGAGTATTTGAAATTTGGATTTTCAGCTTTATTGTTTTCTCTGATGATGATATTAGATGAAGTATTATATAATAATTTATTTAAAAATTTTGGAGGATAAGAATTAGTTAATAAAATATTGAATAATTGTTTTAAATTTTTTTCTACCAATGTAGGATGAGAAATTTTTTCTATTCGATTTTTTAAACCTAGAACTAAATTAATTTTCATTTTTTGTGGATGACAGGATAAATAGTTTAAATATCTGCCTGAATTAGTGGGTTTAGTAAAATAATCTAATATAACAGAGTTATCATCTTTCCTGATTAAAAGAGTATCTAAAAAAGGTACTGTTTTGTTTTTTTCTTTTTCTATGGTGAACTGAATAAATGGATTGTAATTGTTAAAAATAGATTTTATATCATCAATTTTGTCAAAAGGTACAGCACATATTATATCATCCACAATTTTTTTTAAAAAAGGAACCTGAAATGATAATTTCGGAATACATTCATATAATAAATCATCCATCACATACTGGGCCAGAATGGGTGATAAAGTTGATCCCATTGGAGTACCAAGTATTTGTTTATAATATTCGTTGTCATACACGAAAACAGTAGTATCAAAAATGAAATTTATTAATTCTAAAAAGGCTATTTTTGTTAATTTGGTATGATTAGTAATAATATTCCAATGCCTTTCAATGCTGTGTTTTACCAGCAGCTAAAAAGAGTAATATTTTAATTAAACATTTCTTTTTTGATGGAAATGAATGACAGTGACAATAATTTTAAGAAGGAAAATTTTGATTAGAAGTGATTTTTTCTTTTTTGACATTTGAGGATGTAAGTATATATTTGACTGAGATGGTTTAAATCAGTTCTTTCATTCATAGATTTATTATCATTAGTGATATGTATCATTTCCAGAAAAACTCTTTTCAATTGGGTTGACTCTGTACAAAGGATAGTGGAATTGTTGTAATCCATTTTATGGTCATTATCATTGACATGTTCCGATAATGCACATCTGTTTATGTTCCTTCTGCAATCACTTTTATGAGAAATGATGCGACTTTTTAGAGTTCTTGATGTTTGTCTAATATATGATTTGTTACATTCCATACAAGGAATTTTGTAAACTATATTAGATTTTTCTTCATTTTCAGCTGGAGTTTTTACCCTGCTGTATAATTTAAAAATGGTTAAAATATTCTTTTTGCTTATTGTAATGTTTTTGAAAACATTTACTAATTTGGAAGTGAGATTTTGAATGTTTGGTATTGACCTGAAAATTATTGTATTATTTTGATAACTTGATGAATTTGGAATTATAGTTGATAGAGGTATGATAGGATGGTGTTTAGTATCACAAAAAAGTAACTTATTTACTAATGCTTTTGGACAAGAGTTCTCGAATAATATGTTTCTGAAATCGAATAAACATTCCTGACGAAAACATGGATGAGTGATTTTTTCTATCCTGCTCTTCATTGACATAATTACTTTGATTTTCATTTAAGTGTGATGATAAGAATGGAAATTGATGATTTTATTGCTGCATATGGATTTTTGGTACCACTTAGTTATCAAAGTATTCTGCTCAGTTCTCATTACTCTAGTATCTAGAAACGGGATGATGTTATCAGTTTCCTTTTCAACTGTGAACTGAATATTTTTATCATATGAATTGAAAAATGACAAAATTGTATCAATTTTATCAGACGGTACTAGCAAAATTAAATCATCGGTCTCAGTGATAGCGTTGGTTTATGTATTTTTGGTAAGGCATAAAAACGTGATCTATAATTCGATTTCTCCACGTTTTTATGCCTTGCCAAAAATACATAAACCAACGCTATCAATGAGACCCATAGTATCATGTATAGATGCACTCAATAGTAAACTTTCAAAATTTCTCACCAATATAATCACAGATGCTTATGAAACTGAAAATCTCTATTTCGTAAGAGATTCTTTTTCATTCAGTGAACTCGTTAATAATTACAAAGTACCGAATAATTATGTAATCATAAGCTTAGATGTAATTTCTTTATACACAAATTTGTCATTAACTATAGTTGAAAAATGTATCTATAAAAAATGGTTAAAAATCAAAGAACATTGTAAATTATACAAAATTATTTTCATGAAGATTCTGAGGTTCATATTTGAATCCAATTATTTTGTTTTCAATAACAAATTCTACAAACAGATATTTGCAACACTAATGGGTTCAATTATTTCACCGATTTTAGCAAATTATGTTTTAGATGAGTTATTGAATGAATGTGTTTCACGAATAAATTTTAATATACCATTAATCAAACGACTTGTGGGTGATTTAATTTTGCAAGTACGGCCTGATAAAATTGATACAGTTCTGTCAATTTTCAATTCGTATGATAAAAATATTTAGTTGACAGTTGAGAAGAAAACGGTGTCCTCCTAAAAGGTTTGGTCGGTTCGGGTTGGGGTGCTCGTAGTCAAGCCGGGTACGCTGGACGTCGCTTTTCCACAACCCGTGCGCATTGGTGTTGACGAGGGCGTGTTCGTTAACGCCGACCCCGAACGCCGTTCCTTGTCGTCGAGACGGCCGGCAGGCCTACAAGACCTGAGCCCCAGGGATTTCGGGACTCAGCTCATGTCTGGGCTCGACGGGAGGTTGTTTCGTTGCTCCGACTAATTCATTGTACTGCTGGATCTGTTTCAGCAGCTGGGTCCGTTGTTTGGGCGAGAAAAACGTCCAGGCCCATGGCCCCGCCATGAAGCCAGCCCCAATCCTCTTTCGGCTTCAGGCTGAACCCCCGGCCTTCCTCCACCACCTAACTATTCCGTTAAGGCGAACGATTTGTATCATTATATTCTTTACTCGGTATGAATGGAAATCTCTTCGGCACCGTCCAAGAGGGTTTAACACACCCACGAAATGAAAAAAATTCTTATTCTTGAAGTATGAAGGAAACGAAAAGCCACTTTGAAATCAATACGAATGATTTATAACATTATATTCTTTCCTCGGTATAATTGAATATCTCTTCGGCTCCGTCCAAGAGGGTTAAACTTAAATTGGGAAAAACAAATCAATCATGTATGTGCAGATCTGAATAAAGCTTTTTATGCTATACGGCAGATGAAGCCCAGTTTAGATAAAGCAGGCTTACAAAATATTTACTACGCAATGGTTCACTCTCGACTTAGTTTAAATATCATGGCTTGGGGAAGAGCAACAAACTTAAATAGAGCTTTTGTGGCTCAGAAAAGAATCCTGAGACTTATATTTAATTTAAATTTCAGGAATAGTTGCCGGCCAATTTTTATTGAAAAAAAGATTTCAACCCTCATATCCATTTATATTATAAAATGTGTTTTGTTCGCAAGACATAACTTATCGGTTCTTGCGACAAATAGATCTGTGCACGAATATAATACACGGCATGGAGCTTCTTTGAGAATTCCACAGCACAGAACCTCATTATATGAGAACTCCCAACGGTACAATGTAATCAGTTGTTACAATAAGTTACCAAATCAGCTGAAACAAATTGCCAATGATAAGGTATTTCAAAACAAAATTATACATTTTTTACTCAGAAAGGGCTATTATAGTTACCAAGAGTTTTGAATGATAATTTGATAGACACAGATTTTATATGACTATTAAGTTTTTAAATGGTAAGCGATATTGATTGTTTGTTTTTTATATGTACTGACGCTCCAATTCATATGTACGAATTGAAAGATTTTTTTTATTTATACATATTTCCGTTTATTTTTTAGTGTATCAAATTGTAATATTATAATGACTTACCATATGTACCTAATATACCAACAAACGGTTAATAAACCCGTAGTCTACGCTGGTCAGGTCCTATCACCCGAAGCCCCGATACATTCGGGAGGGCGCGCCAGCATTACCAACCAATGACCACTCCCCACACCGTGGGATAAGTGAGCATTGGGTCCGAGAATCATGTGCCCTGAGCAAGCGCAGTGAGCCAAGAATGACAGCCTTCTGCTGTCAGAAGCTGTTATTATTATTATTATTATTATTATTATTATTATCATACAATAATAAAGTTATTTTTGAAAACGTTCACGCATATTCGGTAGAATTTTCAGAGTGATTATATGTAACTCGCCGACAATTCTTCAACACATCCCTGGTGTTCTGAATTATACTGTTTGTGCATGCTCACGGAAATTCAACAAGCTACAAACCTGGTGACCGTACAGGCATTGAATGGCCTTCAAATTCACCAGATGTGTCATACCTTGTTTTATTTCTATAAGAATACCTCAAAGAACAAACATGATTTGGGATCTACCAACAATCAATATTGCTGTGGAGAATTGAACTCTTTGATTGAAAATGTTCCTTCTGAGAACCTAACTTTCATTATACTATAATAATAATGATCATTTTGATTGTGTGGATACATAATAATCTCGGAATTGGAACCCAACAAATCATTAATCGCAGTTAATGGAATATCTGCCCTCACAAGAAAGAAAACCCCATGTATCAGAGTTTTTCACGAAACAAGATAAATTAAATTTATACTACGCAACAAAGAGTTTCGGATTGAGAGTTTAGTTTTCCAGCTTCTCCATGAAAGTGTTCTGTCAAACTTAAACGATTTGTTATTGTGCAAGAAGTTTGAGACATATAATGCCAAAAAAAGGTAAAAATACACATTGTATTCAATAAGATGAATTTGTGAGTTTTTCTTTATTGTCCACTCTTTTAAGTGTAACTTCAAATTCTGTAAATAAGTGATAAACTTTTGATATAATAGCTTTTATGTTGACCATATCAACTAGTTACCATGGAAATTAAAGAATTTCTGATGTATGATAGACCAGTAGAAATTAATGTTTATTCTGAAAGTGTCAATTATATTCATGTTTTTTTTCTTATGTTTGAAATGTATTTTTTTAGTATAATACACTTTATTATTGTTTAAATGATCCAGAAGTAGACGAAATAAACCTCAGAAAAGTAAATTTCGGAAATATTCAATTCATATTATTTCTCAACGTTGATCGTAATGACATGTACTATCATCAGCTTCTGTATTTTATTATTGATTTATTTTATGATATTTTTTATTATGTTCACGGCCAACAATGGGCGCTTTTTTTCATTTTTAAGCAGCAAATCCAATCAGCCATGCATTTTGAAGTTAGACATTATTTATCAAACTGTATGTGTGTGTTATTGTTTTAAACAAAGAAATAAAGTGAAATTAAAAAAATCTGCATGTATTTTTGAAATTATACAAAATACCACCAGTGAATCGTGTCTTTTCATTAACTGAGAATAATACGAATGAAATAATCAGGAGGTAATATAATTTTGTCAGGAAATCCATATAGGAAGTAAATTCTATCTCCAGCAACTAATTGTGTAAATAAATTTGGAAATGAATTGAAATCTCACATTGTTTGCATTCTGTCCTTTCCACGGTTTCGCAAGAGCAAATTGCAATTTTCCAATACATAAAGCAAAAAATTTTCCACTAAATAAAGACATTGGACGAAAAAGCAAAACCATAAAAAAGATTGTATCTGACGATGGTTTTCCAGACTCCAGAATTTCGGAAGCATTTATCGGAATCGAATCATAATAAAATCGTTGATTCAAATACAAATATTTTCAGGGTGAAGGATGTTTGTCAATAGAATATTTGTGAACGGAAACAAAATTACCTCTTTTTGGGTGAATAGTATTAGAAGTTGAAAAACAATACAGTTACAGAATCTACTGTCTTGCTGAAACATCATAGTATAATCGAACAGGTAGGTATTCCACTTTATTTCATTATACCAGGTGATCGGAATTTCATTATATGCACAGGGTTCGCAAAAAACGGCAAATCTTAACGAAAAAGTTAGTTACAAAACTGAATATCATGAAGTCGATTAGTATAACTTTGAAAAATCTCATGGGGCTGACCTATTTCAGACATATAAAGAAACAAAAGAAGAAAATTATATTTCGTTGCAACTCATCTGGTTTCCGAAAGGTATTTATTTTTTTCCAATGCAACTTTTGATTAGCTGTAAAATGTGACAAACAACATAACCCAAGCCCAAACTTCAGACTTGTATATTGCATTTTTATAGCGGTAAACCCTGATTTAAGAAAAAGTGCAAGTAAACTATTGCATCTGAAATAAATGAAATAACGACGCAAAAATTCTAGAGTCAAAAGTAATGCTTCAAATAAATTCAAATGAAGAATAGACGAAAGCAAAAAACTGCACAACCCGAGAATTTTTAATAAACTGCTTGCCAGTCTTAACAGTTCTAGAATTTTGCATATTGCAATTTGCACCTCATCCTACACTTCATTGCTAGTTTTGACTTTAATTTAAAAAAAAAGAATCCTGAAACGGCTACATTTTAACCGAGCTTCTGGCCCTGATTCACCACAAGACTCACAAGAGAAATTTTCATTGGAAAACCACTAAACATCAACCTAAACCCGAGAAGGTAACAAGCATCCGTCAAATAATTGAAAACTTGCCACATCCATTAATATAGTTTTCTGAAACAAAAAGTCGGGAATATTACCATTGCCTGAGTATTATTAGTCTGTTGACCTTATGGCCTAATGATAGGATGGAGATGGGGTTCTTTCATTGCATTGGCGTAGTTGAAAGCTAGGTAGGAGAGTGAAATATAGAAACTTGGGGAAAGAATAAAGGGGAGGTAAATATTTTGACAGTTGAAACATCATTTTGTCATATACGCCATACTAACGCAGTGTTGTCAACAGTACCATGTTAGTTCATAGTGCAGTACATACTTTGTGCCTGCTCTGCTGGGGACCGAATCAGGTTTTTGGAATTCGGAAGAGCCGTACTCTTATCATCTGACCTGAAAGACCACTCATCATTTAGTCGAAAGTGGATAGGTGTGAGCCACAATAAATCCTTCCACTGGAGGGTCGAATAGACTCACTCACGTTGGATTTAACCTAACCTAATCTAGTTCATAGTGAAGAAATCTCACAATTCTGTTTCACCCTCAACTTAACCCTTTCAGTACCTATGTGCTATATATCGCACATACATTTCAAATATTTCTATAAATTTTCATAATGAAAATTCTTGCTCTCTCTCCCAATACCGATGTGCTTAATATGACATTGAACAGTGAATAAACGAACTTGTGTTGCCATCTATAGACCAGTAGAAGAATTATATCCACAGTTGTCATCGAAAACACAGAGATAAGATGGCGAGAAATTGTAAGTAACAATTTTATCATTTATCCGAAAGGAGAATCCAATTTTATTGATTCTGATAAGTTTGAATCGTTCTCAGATGATAATTATATGTGTAGAATTCATTATTTTGTGAAAAAATTGAACTGTTTCTCTCATTAATTAATTTAAAATGAATGTTCCAAATTTAGCACATTGGTACTCGATGGATTGTTCAATCATAACAATAATATTTCTGTTGTTTTTGAATTCAGTGGTACCTATTCCGATTTTTCTGATTTATCAGAAGAGGAAGATATTGAGAATGAACAAATAATGTCAATCAACTCTGAACGAATTGGATCTTCAATAGACGAGAATTCAGAAATATACGAGGATGTGCCAAATTCACGATCAGACTCCGATACTGATGAATCAACGGAAGAGACTTTGGCAGATTCCCAACAGCCAATGAAGGGAAGTGAAGGTGATTTTCAGGAAACTGCTCATTTAGAAAAGTATCACGTAACTGCTAAAAAAAACATTGGATGGAAACGCCATCCAATTGTTCATGTCGTAGTTCCTCCATTTACTGGAACCACATCCAATGATTCTGGAGATCCTGAAGAGAAAAGTCCCTTGAAATACTTTTTGAATTATATTCCGAATTATTTATTTGATACAATGGCCACGATGACAAATATTTATGCTCTTCAACAGGGCTCCACATTTGAACCCACAAATTCTCAGGAAATCAAAGAAATGTTTGGGCTTCATTTAGTAATGGGATGTCTAAAATTGCCTCGTAGAACTCTTTATTGGGACAAAACCTTCGATTTGCCTTTATTTTCTCCACAAATTGGAAAAAATCGATTTTTCAAATTACGAACCCAACTGCATTTAGTGAATAACATGGACATTCCTTCAGATAATAAAAATCGATTGTTCAAAGTTGGCTGAACTTTGATACAGCAAGAAATCGTTGCAGAACTCTTACCATGGAGAGAGACCTTTCCATTGATGAACATATAGTGCCTTTCAAGGGCAATCTGAACATAAAACAGTACATCAAAAGCAAGCCATGTCCTTGAGGAATAAAGATATTTCTATTATGTGGAGCATCAGGGATTTGTTATGATTTCATAATCTACCAAGGCTCAACTACTGAAATCTCCAAGAATATAACAGATACTTTTGGACTTGGGTCTGAAGTAGTGGTTCATTTATGTAAAAGACTGACAGAAAAAAATCATCAACTCTTTTTCGACAACTACTTTTCTTCGTATGGATTATTAGAGTATTTGAAATCGAAAGATATCCTTGCTACAAGTACTGCACGCATTGATCGATTTGCAAAGCCACCATTCCTCAAATCTATGAATGAATTCAAAAAAGAAAACCGTGGATTTTCAGCGAAAATGGTGATGTCATTTTTGCTCGATGGCTCGACAACAAACCTGTGCATCTTGTGTCAAATTTTTTTGGCATCGGGAAAACCGATAAAGTCAAAAGATAGGACAAAGGCAAAAAATGTTACATTGAAATAGATAGACCTGAAATAGTAAAGAAACATTATGACGGCATGGGTGAGTGAAGTCAAGAAAATGGACCCTTCGTGTGATTTTCCACGCAGTTGATTTGGCGGCAACTAATTCTTGGTTTGAGTATAAATGTGACTGCGAGAAACTGGATGTTGCAAAAAATGATGGATCTATTACATTTCACAATGAGACTTGCTGAGTCTTTGATCAAAGTAGAAGTGCTGCCATTAGGGTAATCTATAAAACGTGGTAGACTATCGCGAGAGGACTCCTCACCAAATTCTAACCCTCCTAAAAATATGGCAGACCGTCGGCTACTTCGTGAAGTCGCTCTCGATGGATTTGCTCATTTCCTTAATGTTGCTCTTCTGGAGAAAAGAGTGGACCAACTCGTTGTAAATACATGGGATGCAAATCAAAATCCTTTATACGATGTACAAAATGTAATATTCATTTATGTAT
>WOGP01001903.1:0-17896 GCA_015342065.1 Leptinotarsa undecemlineata
GAATATAAATAGTTGTATCAGTGAAATATTGTTAAAATAAATTAGTTTAAGACAGTGAATTCTTTAGTTCGTTACAATATACAGTGCATTCCTTCAATGTCTCCCCCCTTTTATTTTTTGAACGGGTCAACTCAAAAAATTGAAATTTGGGATAATGATATTAATGCATGAATACTTTATTTTGAAGTGAAATTGACAGATGAAACTGTCAAGATGGCGACTGGGAGCCATCTGGGAAAAAAATTAAATGGAAAGGGGGGTCTTGTGACAGACACATGCTATTGAAGATTCAGACAAAGGCTTTATAACCCTAGAATATAATGTCAATATCTTCAACTGCCACAAAATGACGGAACTTTTAGTAATTGCCTGAATACATTGATATTTAACTACATAATATGGAATAATTAGCTTGAGGTGTCTTCAGAAGATAATCGAAATCGTTGCCTTGAACTTCTTGACATATGAACAGCCTATGCGATATTTCACGCCGAACATTTTCGAACACAGTAAGGTCAATATTTCTACAAATGTTTATTATTCTCTGCCGTGTATCCAATATTAAAACAGGTTCAGTTTAGTACACTTTTTGCTTCAAATACCTCCATAAAAAATCCGAATGTGTCAAATCCGGCGAGCGTATTGGCCATTCATTAGGACCTCGACGCCCAATCCAACGACCAGGAAAAGTAGTATCCAAATAGTTTCATACTTGTCTGGAGTAATATGGTGGTGCTCCATTTTTGTTCATTGAAAATCCTTTCAGTCTCGTGACAGTTACGTGTCGCACCGTGAATGAAAATCGCTCCAATTTTTTCTTCCAATGGACCAGAATTGACCATTTTAGAGATTGATAACGTTGTACCTTTCCACTAGTGAAACCCAGAACTAAATGAGAATTTTCTAACTGAACAATGATGTTCATTGTCGTACTGACATTTTTTGACGCCTTTATAAATAGAAAATAACTCAACAAATTTTGTCAGGCTCATGGTAGATAAAAAGGAATATTTCTAGAAAAATCAATAATAATGTGTTTATCTTCAGGAAATTATTAAATGTTCCGCCATTTTGTAGTAGGTGAAGATATTGACTTCATATTCTGTGGTTGTGAAGTATTCGTCTGTAGCTTCAAAATGATGTATCTCAAGACCCCTCTTCCCATTTAGTTTTTTCCCGCTGGTGGCCATTCGCCATCTGGAAAGTTTCGTTTGTCAATTTTACTTCAAAATAAAGGATTCATGAATTAATTTCATTCTACCAAATTCCCGTTCAAAAATAAAAGGGGAGGCATTGAAGAAATACACTGTATGAAAAAAACAAGTCAAACATAGATGAGGACAATGAATCAGGTCGCTACAAGTTAACATTTTGATCGTGTGCAGAAATTTATATGGAAAGAACGTCTGAAAATTTCCAATTGGGAATTTCAGAACACTGAAGACGAATTTCATCTATGCTTCTTTCAGAAAACTTTTCTATATGAATATTAAGTCTACTATTCGAATAGAATGTAATTGAAAAAACCACTTATTTGACCTTGACTTATCCATTACTGAAATAACCTTCGTGGATGGTGAATAGAAGCACATGCATATAAAAAGTAATCTAGTTTTAACAACGATATATGGGCGCTCGATACAGGGTAATACTGGTATTTAGCATAGATGGCAAAAATAATTTAAAACTACATGGCAATTTTCGTCCGAGCTATAATTTTGCAGGTGTTTCACCTGTTGTTATTTGCGAAGTGTTTCTGGAATGAATCAAGAATTGATTCATTATACCATTGTAATCGATATCATTTTTATCGTCATGCTTCCGAAATTGACAGTACTATCCGCTTGTCCATTGGTCGCAGGATGGTAAGGTCCTCCGTTATATGTTCCACGCTACTGGTATTAAAAATACTTCAGAATCTATCAGACAACAAAAACTTTGTGGCATTGCCCGTACACAGTTGAAAGGGTACCCGACATCTTTCGAAAAGTTTACTGAAAAAATGTATTGTAGCAGTAGCCGTAATATTACTTCATCTACTTTGATGTGGCATCTTGTTCAACTAACAAATTTTTACCTATAACTGGACCGGAAAAATTGGCATGAATTCTAGTCCAGGGCTCCATAGGCCAATCTCAAGTGCATGAAACAGATTTTGGTGGATTACTCACATGTACAAGTATCTTACAAGCGTCACAAGTTTTTGCAATCGAACCAATTTGATTGTCTATCAGGGGTCACCAACAATACGGATGTGCTAAACCCTTTATTTTTACGATTTCTAAGTATGAACTATGGAGTTCTTTAAAAATACTCTTCCTACACTTATTTGTTACTATCAATGTACGATGTACTCTGAATTTAGATTTCCTCAATATTAATAAATAAACTGTGTATAACAATATCGAACCCATTTCAATAAACATGTAAATACATTTTATAATTTTTTGAAATTTGGAATCCAAAAATCAGTATCGTGAAAATGTTTAATGATTGATGTGGAATCCAATATGTATACTTTAATCATAAACAAATTCTATTCAGATTTAGAATTAGGTGAAGTCAATGACTTGTCAAAATACCATGTCGTGTATTACTGACCAATAAAGTAGAATACAACACAATACCATATTTGTTACTATCGAACGATATCCCCTAGAAAACATTTGAAAGATTATCATTTTGTTTTAATTGATGTTTTATATTATCAAGAGAGATACATTTTTCGTGAAAATGTTTAATGATTAATGTGGAATCCAATATGTATATTTTAATCATAAACAAATTTTATTCTGATTTAGAATTAGGTGAAGTCAATGACTTGTCAAAACACCATGTCGTGTATTACTGACCAATAAAGTAAAATAC
Organism: Leptinotarsa undecemlineata; assembly: GCA_015342065.1. Lineage (NCBI taxonomy): Eukaryota > Metazoa > Arthropoda > Insecta > Coleoptera > Chrysomelidae > Leptinotarsa > Leptinotarsa undecemlineata. Next base: position 2,869 of record WOGP01001903.1, read on the forward strand.
AATACAATACCATATTTGTTAGTATCGAACGATATCCCCTCGAAAACATTTGAAAGATTATCATTTTGTTTTAATTGATGTTTTATATTATCAGGAGAGATACATTTTTGGGAAAGAAAGATTTTGGCTTTCTACTTTTCAAACTTCATTCATCTTTTTTTGTATGAAGATGGATAAAGGGAATGCCGAAAACTTTCTCTCACAAATATCTTATAGAAAGCGTATAGTTAATAAAAGAAATGTCAGAAGTTATACCTGATTTGATGCAACTGTTTATTTCAAAATATATCCCCACAAGATATTCATTATATGTTTATTCATCTTATATAAATGAAAGTCACTGTTATAAGTTTGCTATCGACGTCTCTTCGTTAAGTTTGTAAAAGTATCATACTTATAAAATTGTTTCACAGTCGCGTGGAATTTTCAGAAAATGTTAAAGAAAAGAGACACTTGGTTCAATTTCAATTATACTTTGAGAAAGTTATATATCTTATTCACTGCTGTACTCTCAAAGGCCTGCTCTCAGAAATTACCACCGGTAACATCCGACATTGAATTGGATGAAAAGACTGCTCACCGTCATCGTATTGGCAACACAAAAGATATCTGAGCATAAAAGATTGTGGATCGAAGTCTCGATAGCCTATAAAAGCTATCATGCCCTCTTGGATATAGGTGTAGAGAATTTAACCATTGAAGACCCTTTTGTAGAACTTGGTAAACAATCTAGATGGTAATGGACCGAACATGTTATACTGCAGTGTGGGTTCGTGGGAGAAAAAGCACATGATTTCATTCGAAAGTGAATAAAGAACACCCTGCATTGAAGTTGGATACACTCTGAAATAAAAAAGGAAAATGGCGTAGCGGTCCACAATGTAATCGTTCATTTTTTCTAACGGAGCTCACTCCCTTACAAATATTAAATGTTACAATAGACAAAGTATAATTATTATACAACTTATGACTCATCAAAAAAATAAATAAGTGACCTAGTTATATAAGACTATTGAAAAAATTCCATGTATATATCAAGTGATTTCTCAAACAAAGTCAGAGATAAACTGAAAAAATTAAATCAAAATTCTATGCCAGTCGTGGAAGTCTTGGCAGTAGACAGGTTAATGTACCCGTATTTCTTTGGTCGGAATTTTCGAAGGAAAAAGTTTCATCATCCTATTATTCTATATATCCTATATTCTATATTATCTATATCCTATATTCCAATAGAATATCACTTACAAGTTTGAACAGTCATTAACTCCAGAGACGCTTAAGGAAAATGTCATATTAGACGATTTAGCTTTCTATTAAGAGCATATAAAAATATTTTTTGATTCCAGAAACCGTACAATTTCTACTATTGACGGGTTTAAACTGAATTTAACTATTGTTTGGATATATACTTCAATGGGCACTAGATAATAAATAGATAATCTTCATTTCAGAATGGATTGAGTTACCATACATAATTTGAGGCACTGGTGCAGAGAAATTCGTTTTGATCAGATTCCAAAGATTGTGTATTCAATATAGTGGGCAACCAATAAAAGATGCTTCATAATCAGAACGGAATATGTTACAGAAAAAAACTTCAAGAATAGTCTTTCTCAATCTTGATAACTTCAGAGCCTGAAACAAGAATAAGTCACTTCGGATATGTGGTTACTGAACTTTGCATCCAGAAAGTTGTCAAGATTTCTACAATCTCAACATGAAGATAATGGAAGGCTGAGAACATTCTGTTTGTCAGAAACCATTATGCTATTCGGTTCAAACAATGTTGTGAAGGATGGCAATCTGTTCAATGAATTATAACACTGCGAGTCTTGACATGGTCAGTAAAAAGTAAGTACTTTTATCCAGATAATTGTTGTACAGAGTGGTTCAAATTGAACATTTTCAAAAGGAAACTTCTGTTTGAGAACTGATGGCGGTGACTCAAAGTCAAATTTTATGACAAACTCATTGGTGAAAACCGCATGTCGTTATCTATCATCATTTCTGAGTTAAAGCATGTTTAACGAAAATATGCATTTTCGAAAAGTTGCTTTTCCTATCAGAAATGTTTTTCTTCGTGAAATCATTTCTGAACCAATTTTTTACGTGGAATTCAACGGTGTGAAAAACTTTATATTTTCAAATGAGATAGCAATAGTTATTGATAAAGAAATATTTTTCTATGAGACCCCGTGTATATTCTGGCATATATGAATAGAGCTCAAAATAACCTTACCAAAAATGTAGATAATTTGATGTTTTGCTAGAGTTATCTTTGAAATACAGAGCTTTTAGGTTTTTACATGTACGGGGTCAACAATAATTCCCTTGGTCAATTGCTATCATGGAAAACAATTTTTTGAATTGCTCAATTTTTCTGCAATCATATCGATGAAGACTATCTTTCAAAATAATTTCCTCGCATACTGGGTGATTCAGCTGAGAGTGGCCAATCAAAGTTTAATTAAAAAAACAGCTAGTATATAAATACGTCATTTGAATACATATTTTCTTATCTCTCGGCGGATTTTTTTTTTCCAATTTCTATTGCGGCATTGCCAAGTTATTTCAGAACACCATAATTTGCAGACATTTTTTTAATACACCAGCAGCATGTCTACAGCAATTGAGTGGATTTCTTTTAAGAATTAATACTCAACATTACCATTGTGATTTCTAGAATCTCAACTATCGGAAACAATATTTAGGGTGCTCGGTAAAACCGGTAAAGTTTCATTAATTTTCAAACAGACAAATCAACTTTTTCAAATGTATTTTCCCATTAGTATGAAATGAAAAACAGATATTTTACAAATTGTACCCAGTTTTATTGATTACTGTAGCCACAAAAAATTCATTTATTTACGTTCACTTATTTAAAATGTTTTCAATATCAACAATAACGCCTAAATTTTTTATGGAATACATGAGTCCTAAAGTTGTTTGAAATGTCGACCATTTTCCGCTACAGATAATGTCAGTCATTTATTTTAACGAATTCTCTACACATTTCAGCATATCCTCAGGAATTTTTCTGAAAGCTTTAGTGATTCTTCGTTTCAAAACCTCTATAGTTGTTGAAGGAGTTTGCTAGACAATCCATTAGATATACCCCTATAAGAAATGATCAATTTTGATCAGGTCAGGTTACCTGGGTGGTCACGCCACAGGCCAATGGACCGAGGTTATCTTGTTGACTCAACCTGTATACTTTGAAACGCACACTATGATCAAGTAGCGATGGAATACAAAGAAATTGTTTGATAGTACCTATCAAATGATGATAAAGCTTTTCACAGCAGTAATTAAAACGCATAGTTTCAATGAAACTGATAACAATTTATATATATTTACTACTAATAAATGAAACGTCAACAAAAATCAAAATATTGATATAGAACAAACAATGAAATATAATTCTTTGGAGAAGGTGTTCGAAATGTCTACCAGCTGGCCAACGGTTGTGTCCTTGTCTGGCTATGCTTATGACAATTCATCAACAAACGGTCAAATATCTCGTCTTAAAATTTTTAAATACCTCTGAGATATGAGAGTGATATTATAAATTAACAGGCCGACGACTCTACTCGCGAGAACACGTGTCCACACAATCCAAATCTCCCTCAACTTCTGTGCTGACCATGAAATGAGGATTTTGTTGTACCCAAGTATAAGAATTGTAGCAGTTGAAAATGCCGGCACGCTTTGTTTATCCAAATACAATTCAACAAAAAATCACACACTTGGTTGCAACTTTCCAGGAAACACTGTCAAATAGCCATGCGGCGTTCAAAATCTCCTTGTCTGAGTATCCTTACCTGAGTATCCTTGTCTGAATTGATGAACTTTTCTGGTCCTGTATGACTGTTGATATTTTCAAATTTCGCTTTAACTTTTTGGGATTATTTTCAACAGATCCCAAAACGACTATTTCTTCCAACTCCTTATCCCTAATTGATTCATATAATTTCGGCATTAGTTTTCAAATTGACCACCATCAATCAGGTTATGTCGCAATCTTGCAAAAATATTCACAAAATATTGTCTTCCCTCTGGAATTCTTCGTAATACGAATTGGTTGCATTTTCCTATTTTTCATAATTCTTGTACTCGATTGGAAATGTGCTCGAAAATTGAACAAAAACCACTAAATGAAGAACGTTTTTACTGCTCATATCAAAATTTGACAGCTAGCAGTGAAGATTTGCATTCTATTTTACCGCCGTATCATCCAAAGCCTACTTGATCAAATTGTGCGTTTCAAAGTCTACATGAAAAATCCTAAAAGCTCTGTATTTCCAAAATGAATCTAGCAAAACATTGAGTGTGCTGAATTTTTGGAAAGGTAAGTAATTTTGAGATTTGTTGAAATATGCAGAAATATCTCATCAAAATAAATACTTTTTCATCAATAACTATCGATAACCTTGAATGTGTGGTTATTATATATGAGTTTCTCGTTTTAGAGAGGAGCTTCAACAACATAGTCCTGGTTAGGTGCCTTATGAGTCTATATGCGACTGATTGCGTTTTGACCATATAAATACAACGGGAAAACCTCACTATAATCAAGTTTCTTTGTAAGGAAACTTAAAGGAATGACACAAAGGTAGATCACCATATTAGGTTAGGTTGGGTTAGAGCCAAAGTGAATGGGTATATTCGACCCTTTACCGCAACCCTCAAGGGTTTATTGTAGCTCACACCTATTCATACTCGGCCAATTAAATCCAGCTTCTTAACGAAGCCGATTAGTTTGTATGTTGAGTGGTCTTTAAGGTCAGATGGTAAGAGTACGGCTCTGCCGGACTCTACAAATCACATTCGGTCTCCAGCGGGGCAGGCACAAAGTATATTCTCTGCTGTTTTATCTTCAATAAGGTAGTCAGATAGTCCCAAGATTCCCACCTTGATACCCGCGACAACTTTCCCATATGAGGATTTTTGCACGTTAGCCACACCTGACGATGCCTCAAATTCAACCATGCAGAGCTTTTTCGCCTCTGGTTTTGGTCAATCATCACTTGAGCGCAAACATTTGCTAACCTGCTTATGGGGGTTTGTTCCTCTACCTGGGACAGACTCTGCGTATGCCGCTCAAGAATTTGGTACAAGGCGATTTTATAAGGTACCGCGGTCTTGAGGAGACGACTCAGTCGTTTCCTGGCTGCGTCACCAAACTTTTTTTTAAGTTTACTTATTGGATCAGAAGTTGGGGAGTTGACAAGCTCTCGCTCCCGAACTGAATTTACAGGGAGGTCAGTTGGAGTCGTAAGCACGGCATCCATCTCCTCTAAAGACTCAGCGCCAGAAAGAACTTCTAACTTTACTCTAGTAGCTCGGGAAGATAGAAGGTCAATCACGGCAGAGCCCCGCATTACCGTGACAAGGCGATGCTACGCCGAGAGGGCGCCTGGTATCTCGAAGGTTCCGTAGGGACAGATGATAGGCTCAGTGTCATTCATCCTCTCGGCACGGATACGCACACCTTGAGATTAAGCCATCGTTGGGATGCCATTCAGTTAGGAAATAACAGATTCACAAGTTCTTCTGTCATTCCCGTATCCAGCGGGGCTACGTGGAAGCCGGCATCCGATGGCCGGTTTGCTCATCCCCCACATCCCAAGTCAATGAACTCGCCAAAAACAGCATGCAAAGTGGTTCAGGCAGTGAAAGATAAACAAGGAGAACCAACTCTAGACCGCCACATTACTTTACTTAAGTCGGGAAATGGAATAGAGTCAACATTAGGAACTGCATCAACATTTTAGAAAAATATCAGGTCTCGCCATAGTTTTTGAGGCACTGATTTCGTTCTGAAGATTTCATTTTCAGGTATCTTAAAACAAAAATTGCAAAATATCTGGTTACTGCGAAGGTCACTCAATGCTGTGTTTAAAAAATATTCATCTAAATAGATATTTCTGGACAATGTTCTGATAGGTAGACTTTCAACCTATGACTTCAAATTTACCATTTTTTAAACTTTGTTCCAATCATTCCACTACCAAAGTTATCATTATCAAATAATGACTACTACTCATTAATATCCTGATGACTTAGTCAATCCTGATTATATCTAAAGGTTTGATTACATGGTTAGCGAAACGCACGTCCAAAATTCCATTTCAAAACGAATTGATGAAATGTGTAGTGAAATGTATATTCACTGAATGAATACCTCGAAATATTCTATGGTTGCCAGAAGTAGGTGAAACAAAAATCATGAAAGATGAATTGTGTGCAAAATAATCCAGATACTTTCTAATATTCCAGTTAGAGTTAAGATATATATTTCTCTAACATCAACATGTAATATTTCTTCAGAATAAAGCATAACTTTCAGAATATTTTTCCTTAGGGTTAGTCATTTCCTGATGATATCAACGTGGTTAGCGAAACGCGCATAGGGAAACTGTATTTTCGTTCTGGTGTGGTATCATGATTTCAGCTGAACCATGTGTTTTGATACTGTAAATAAACTGCTCCAAATCGATGTTACTCGAATTTCTTTGTCACTTAGGAATATTTGAGTATCTTCTACCCTCTATACTTTTTTTATTTGTTCATATCTCAACCCTTCGATGAAAATCATCATAAGAGTACCGCAAGACATATTTTCCAAATATTCTCATTTTTTTTAATGAATTATCGTATAAATATTCTTCCATTGAGTAACTTTTGTGCCAGGAACTTGACAACGGACAAACTGAAGATAAATATCGTGGAGAGAAGTGAAGATATCGTTACTAGATCAGCATACCTCCTTCAAGTTAGTCACGAACCGCCACGAGCCAGAAACTTGAGAGACTGAGTGCCTGCCGAACAAACAAAAGTAACGAATGGTTGGGTGTCCACTAGAGTTCAATCATGGAAAACATTCAATACACTCAAATGAAAGAAATGAACTTGCCTTTGTGAACATAAGATTCAGGAAAGAACCAGACTCAACGTTAGGTACTATATTTTGAAGTAATAACGTACTGAAAAATATGATGAAGAAAATCGACACATACACTTTGAAGACAGAGCCCAACTAGCAATTTCGTATTTTATAATAGTTGCGGAAACGTTTCGGAGAAACTTATTATTGAACTGCATTTCTCCCAGAAATGTTTTAAATGTATTTATAAAACTGCTTTAAAAAGGAAATAGGCACCGTTTTATAAAACATTATAGTTATCATCAATATTTTGTAAGGCCTTTTACAAACACAACAATACAGTTTTATAAACATTTTGGCAGTTACTATAAAATTTGTCTAACACTCTTAAAAAGTAGTTTTGTGAAGACTTTCCTCACTGCCATTTTGCGAAATATTTAAGCGATACTTATAAAATAATCAGACGACAGATTTATAAGAGTTTCTTAGTAGTCCCAAGTAGGCGTTATAAAATATAATACAGCCGAAAACGATCAAAATAAAATAAAAGAGTGTTAAAAATGTTTTCTTGAAAACGCAAGAAGTAATTTTGTATTAGACACTAGGAAAATATAATAGATATGTCACCAACTGAGAACTAACAAATAGAAAGGTTGAAGCCATTTTAAAATTTCACTTTTGCACTCATAAAACTGTTGAAGACATTGTTTTTGTTTCGAAGATTGATATTTTTACTGCAAGTGAAATTTTATTGACAAATATATAGCCTATAGCAAAATTTGAGCGCACTACTCATTTATAAATGTTTTCGGTGAAATTATTAATTATACAAAAATTCACTCTGTGGACGTGTTAATTTTCTAGTCGCAAATTCAACTCACCTTATTCCAAATGAAATAATGTTATGATATTTATGTACTTTTCAGCTGTATATATCACTATATATGCGGTATTTTCATATTTCAGTATCCCGGATCGCTATCATTTAAAATGGCGTCGTTCTTTAAAATAAATTGGTATCAGTAGCAAGCATTTTAACGTATTTTAGCTACTATGTCAACCCTATAAAACAGTTAAGAAACACTTAGTTCTTGGAGTGATGGTATTGCAACAGAGTCGGACTACTTTTGAAGCTGTAGGTTTCTACAAAAGTGCTTGTATGAATGAAGGATCTCTCACATATAGTCTGAATAAATATTATTTGTCGGAGTGTTTTGGCTGAAAAGTTCCTTTCATCGATTATAAAGGCTAAACGACGGGTTTCAACCATTATAATAACATTTTCCTGTTTTTCGCAAAAAACATTGAAGCACTAGGTTAGGTGAGTTAGTTTAAATTTTTAGTATTTCCAATATACATGGCGACTCAAAGTTTTTTTGTGGAACACCAAGTCATTTCTTCCTCTATTTGAAGCACCTCGAACTGAATTTAAAACCATTATATACCTCCCAATAAATATTGAAAATGGCCGCCATTAAGTAATTGTTTATTTTTATTTATATATTTAGGATACAAACAGAAAAAGCACTATATTACACTACAAAGCACTACATTACATTACAGCACTACAACGGAATTATTATCAAATTGAAAGTATAACTTATAATACACATATATATGCATATCATAGTGTATAAAATTAAGGATGAATTAGAATTGAACTGTATTGAAAAGTACCACTGAAAACTGATTACTAGTTATTGACAGAATATATCAATGAATTATAATTTATAAAAATGATTTTTCAATATTTTTTTGAGCGAAAGCTATGATTTATTAAAAGTATGGAAGTGTTTTGGTAGAGTGTTACCTCATATTACTGGATTTTTACTCTTTGTTAGTTTGTCAAGCTTTCGTAAAAGCTGAAAAATATATGTATAAAACGTTACCGATATAACTTACTCAACATGAGATAAATATAAAAAATTAGCATCAAATCAAACGAAAAATAATTTGAAAGTTAATTTTGACATGAATCGCTAAATGACAATTATTTGTTGATAATATAAAAATAATAATTTGTTTCACAATCAATCAGTTGCATACTGGATGAATCAGCATTACTATTTCTTCTATCAAATTTTTCAGGTATCCATCATGATAATTATAGAACTATTAATTTTATGAAATTGCTGTTTATGAATCATGATAAATTATTTCACCTTTCTGAATTATTATTCTGAATCGCAGAAATTCAATTCTCAAAATATCCATACAGAGTCGTCATAAATCACATCGGTGAAATGAATTCAAAAGTGTACTTCGAAGTGTAATGAATTTCATTCTTTCTTTCATTCATTCTTTCAATTTCATTGAATATATAAAAAGAAATATATATTTACTGAATATCGAAAAGTTGCATAGAGACTACTGAAACCGTTAAATATACAAGAATTTTTATGAAAAAAAGCAATATTCTTGAGTTCTGCCCGTGTATCGTGTTTTGGATGATGTCATATAACCCTATAATGACTTATATGACCTTATAATTTTGGATACTTTCTTGTGGGGTACTTCAAAGAATTTAAATCATAGATAGCAAGAACATGACACAGTAGGTGAACTTGGAGAAAATGTCATCACTCACTTCAGGTCTATCAGAAGGAGTTTCGTGGTGACTATAGTAGTGGACGGACGTGCCGATAACGTCCGTCCACAAAGAAGGTACGCGGATACCACGTGCTATCGCGGGGCTTTTATTTATGTTGTGATTCTCTATTCGGCAAAGTCATCAATATGATAAAGTTCATGTGAAAGTTCAAACAAAAATGTGAAGTAAGGGTCCTCTTTATTCACGCCAGTATCCAGGCCGGGATGGTTCGGATAACCACGTAAAGAGGGCGTTTTATGAGAATTTAAAAACCCTAAGGTCTCCCGAAGAAGAGGCGACTCAAAAATATATGTGGAAAAAGTCAAAAAGTCTTCCAAGCAGAAGGCAACAGTTGAAAATTTGGGTGGTTTTCATCGTTAAGAAGGATGGCAGCATTGCTTAGAGCAATGTCATCTTTGATAACAGGAGCGAGGACAAATGGGCCCCATTGTTAAGCAACGTCCAACAAAATTAGTGAGAAAGAGAGTGAGGTCTATCAGAAGAAGGGTTATTGTTAGGGCTGTTCTTAATTTGAGACGATGAGCTCGCTTATGCAATCAAGAGAAAGGCCTTCATTTCGAACATTTGTTGTAATACTTTTTGTGCATTTTTAACAAGCTCATGATTTTATTCTTGGTTTTTGAAACAACCCGTACTCAGTCAAGTATTTGTCCAATATAGCGGATAATGTTCAATTCGGCTGTTGTCTTTTCGAAAATGATTCAAAATGAATTTGTGCTGTTTTTGTACTATTCCTATCAAATTTATCATGAAGTATTGAGAACAAAGTTGATTATGACTGCCAGAAGACGAAACGTCGAATACAAAGTCTGAACATGAAAATAATTTGAAATCCATTGAATCAAACGGTTGATTATCAGCAACAAACATACAAGGAAAACCATGAGCTGCAAAGTTGTTTTCAGCACTCTAGATACTTCTTGCGCCGATTTTCATCTTGACTATTTAATATCTACCAATTAAGGAAGGTACTCTATGAGAGCTGAAAAGTATTTTGCATTATACCCGCAAATGTCAGCAGCCACGGTTTTTCGGGTGTATCATGAGGTTCCGTTGGTAATCTAGGATTGTTGAAAAAATGCTGTACATAACATAATAAAATATTTCATAACATAATAAAATGTTTCAAGTGATCTGCCTGGCTGGTTACCGGCAATTTACGAAGTTGGAATTCAAAATCGAACCGGTAGTTTGAAACATTAATGACTGGTATTTCCCTTATTCAAATACGTAGGATAATGTGTTTTGTTGTTCGATTTAGTGTGAACATTTCACAGAACAGAATTTGCTTTTTGGAATCAATCAAATGAAAATTACTGATGTATTTTACAAAAAAACAAAACAAATATTTTTTGCACACATTTTCACTACACAAGTACCATGATTATTAGATATTCAGACAGCCTTTTCAGAAAATACCGAAGGTACTTATAGTATGTTACATGTTATGTGAATATACTTTCATTGTGAATATGTAGGTATCAAATGAAACAAAATATAATAATAAAACGTATGTGTTGTTCCTCTTCAAAAAACTTTCTGGTTTAATATGACGGTCTTGACATTACAAAATATTCAATATGACATGTCAACACTAATAATTATACGGAATGATCCAATAGTATTCCAATTAAAAATGTAAGACGATTCACATGTTCTCATGGAAAAATACATTTTTCGCAAAAAAGGTTCTTCGGAAACTTCCACAATGTTTGGTATGAAGATACAAAAGTGAAAACTGAACAGTTTTCCACACAAATTTTATTCTCTTCTGAAAATATATCTCTTCCAACTGAAACATGATCCCTGTGACTCAGCCTCGTAATATAATCTAAAAAAGTGCTGATAAGGCAATATGACAAATGTTTCATTCCGGAACTTCGAAGTCTGTTATTGAGGATGAGGAAAATTTACCTCTCTCGTTTACAATATTGTGTAGCAATCCTGTGAATGATATCTGATTCAATTCCATAACGAATATTTGAAGTACAAACTAATAAGAAAAAGTATTTTTGTATTATTCAATATTTATTCTTCGGTATGATTCAATGTTTATATGAAAGTAGTTGTTTCAAAAAAACCTATTTTTTCAGTTTGTGTCTGAAAGTTTCTCCTTTTATTCACTACATTGAATTGTTCCACAAAAAGTTCAAAGGTATTACGGCGTCGTATTATGTATTTTATTACATTATTGAAAAAAGACTTTTATATTCGATCGAAAGGCCTCTGTTTAAAATTGTTCATTTCGGTTCAACCGAAATAAGTTTCAAATTTTTTTCATTATAAATAGCGGCTCCAAAAAACAATACTTCTCTTCCTAGGTTCAAATTTCTTACACCAGAACAACTGGATGACGTCACGTAAAATGATTTCGTAGTCATCCTGCAGGATCTAATTTGTATAAAAGATGGGAGCTTCCTATAGAATACTGAGATGTTTTGTATTCTAGGATAACTCAGAAGCTTCGAACAAGCTTGAGAAAGGTAAAGTCAATTGTCGTTGAGTAGAAATTTTATTGCATTGGTTAAATAATCCGCGGAAATACATCAATCTTTCAACAAAGCATTCGAACATGAAATATTCCACAACAAGATCATAGCGAGTGGCGACACTAGCGGCTCTACTTCACTTTTTGGTTCATGTATTGATCAACGTTTTCTATCCCATGCGCAGTCGAAATATGGCTTGATTTATGTGGAAGAGGTGAGGTTAACTAAACAACAAAATACTTTGTTGCTTGAGTAATCAGGAGTAAGTTTGCTTCAGGTACAGTTAAGGTGATAGATCTTGGATATCTTTATTGTTCTGAATTGTAGAAAAGAATTATACAGTGCGAGTCTCTAACATGGAACGAATTCACTAAATCAAAGGTGTTGTTTCTTTCGGAAATTGGCTCGGACACGTCGATTAGTACTTTAAATTGTCTTTATTTTATTTCAAAAAAAATCACAAGTGTGTCTCAAATATGAGATATGACGTCATCGATATTTTTTAATGACATCTCTGTTTTCTTCAATGACTATTTTTGAAGGGTTCAACAAGTTGCACATGCCTAACAAATTTAAATTTTTTACTCCTTGTCGTTTGAAAGATATTTAACAAAAATTATCTAATTCAAAAAATGAATTCAATTCAATATTTTTTTTAACAAGTGTTCAAAATGTTGTCCATTTACTAACTGACAATACCCCAAATCTAACTAAAACTCGTTTTGAACATTTCTGATCACTTCAGCGGAAATTAGCCTACACGCCTGTCTTATTCGTTCTTTTAAATCCTCAATATTCGCCAGTTTGGTTTCAAAAACTTTGCTCTTCAAGTAACCCCATGAAGAAAAGTCCAGAGGTATTAAATCCGGAGACCTAGGTGGCCATTCATTGGGTCCTCCTCTGCCAATCCATCTGCCTGGAAATACATCATTCAGGTACTCACGACAGGTCTTGCAAAATGAGGAGGCGCGCCGTCCTGTTGAAACCAGATGTTTCTATTCGTGACGTCAGCTTCTAAATGACAAGAGAACAAAATAGCCAAATTCGGAACTAGGTCCTCCTGCAAGAATTCTAAATATCGTTCTCCAGTAAGATCTTCTTGGAAGAAAATCGGTCCTATAACTTGAACAATCTCTGCCCAAACACTGACTTTTTCTGGATGTTGAGTGTGGCCTTCGCTCATCCAGTATGAGTTTTTGTCTGCCCAATAACGACAATTTTGACGATCTAGTAGATCCAATATTTGTTCGCAAAACTGGAGTCTCCTATCTGGATCATCTTCGGTGAGTTCCTGGAGGATTATTATTTTATATGGATGAACTTTTTCAGCTTTAAGAACTCTTGTTTTCTTCGACAGAGAGAAGAACATTCATTTTGATCTCTTCACTGAGCGCACTCCGACGATAATTATTTGTTTTTCTTAAATGCCCATTTTTCCGGAACTGTTTTTCGATCTTGCTTACGGTACTTCGCGATATGGGTGGTAAATCAGGATAATTCTCTCTGAATAAATGAGTAACTTCATTTTGTGTTCTTGTCCTATCTCCGTAGCCAATCATCATTAGAATTTCAATCTTATGTGTTTCAGTTAAGTACGGCATTCTAATAATGGCGAACAACAAACTGTGAAACAGTTTTTGTGCACAAATATAATTGGAATGCGATACTACTCTCCTTATTTTTTTGTAATAACTTTTTTATGACAATGTCACTTTCAGGTATCCTTGACATTCTGAGCATTTATTGAAGGAAGACTATTGAATTGAATTAATTTTTTGAATTAGATAATATTTGTTAAATATCAAGGACAAGGAGTAAAAAATTGAAATTTGGCAGGCATGTATAATTTGTTGAACCCTTTAAAATAAGTCAAAAGAAAACAGGGTTGTCATTTAAAAAAAATTATCGATGAAGTCATATTTCATACTTGAGACACACTGTATAATTTGTTTTTGCATGAAAATATGGGTACTTTAAAGTACTATTCGACGTATCCGAGCATATTTCCGAAAGAAACAATACTTTTGATTTAGTGAATTTGTTCCATGTTAGAGACTCGCACTGTATATAGTAACATTGTTTGTTGTTTGGTGAACAAATCATCCATCCAAAATAGTGCGATATGAGTTCGAAAAAAAATTGTAGTTTTATGTTAGTACTGCAATTATACAGCGTTACTCACGGTCGATAGTAAGTTAGACGTTTCTGAAAAACGCAAAGCATGATTTTTCTGAAAATTCCACCTCTCACAATTCCTTACCTGTTCTATCGATCTAAAATATTTTCAGCAATGCGGCGTTGCCACTTCCATCAAAAAGTCCTAGCAATTTTGTTTTTTTAAATGTAAATCTCCGTATATTAATACATATTTGGAATCGCTCTATTATTTTAATACTTTTTTGTTAATAATATCATATGACTATCTTTATTTGTTTTCGAGATGAAAAATAAATTATGCTAAATATGGTCCAAAACATAGCCTTAATTGAAATTAAGTATATCGGTACTCTCAATTCTTGAATAGTTGATATTTTGACGATATTTTGGACAAACTCGAAATATTCAAATAACACCAAGAAATCAAACAGAGCGTGCTAAAATTACTATTATTTCCATTGTGCATAAAAGTAGTCGAAAGTTCATTTTTTCAAATGAAACCCCGTGTATAATACTCAATGAATTGAAAGATGGTGAAAAATGCTTCAAAATGATATACATCTCCCTATACCTAAATCGTCAAGTTTTTTTACTACTAGTTATTCACTTTTACCTACAAGTGTTGAAATTGGCATTTTATTTTGTGTGTGGGGATTATTGCAAAACGAGCGTCAGCTAGTGGAGCAAAGTCACAAGCAAAATAAAATCACTTTTACCAAATGTATCATATAATTTTTTTTGTAATAAAAAAAATTATAGGGTCCATAGGATTTGAACACACGATATTTGGATTACAAAGCATATGTTACAACTACATACGCCAACTCACGTTATTTCAAGGAGGATTATTGGTTAGTCATGAAAGACTTTCTACAGTTGGACTGA
>WOGP01001904.1:0-17892 GCA_015342065.1 Leptinotarsa undecemlineata
TTCCTTTCTTTGGAAGATTCCCTTATCCTCTTTTTTTTGTATCAAGATGGAGTAGTAGAAAGCCAAAAACTTTCTTTCCCAAAAATTTATATCATGTTGTTGAATTCACATCTCTACTTTAACTGTATATAAATGAAATGAGAAACCAAAATTATTTCGATGTTGAAAGAGATTCTAAAACTTTTTCAGATGATATATGAATGATATTGTTATTGACTATGGTGTGAACGTGAAAATATAAAATCAGTCGCAAACAAATTTGTTGATGTTAGCAAAGATGTTGATGTATGCCACGTTTAAGAAAGACCTGAAAGATGAAGTCTTTGGAAGATTTAGAGCCAATAACATATGCTCTTCTGCTTCTACAGAAGACTTACTTCAACTTATTTTTTTTTTCCAGACCTAGTAGATTGTCTGGTCAGTTGTGACAAATAAGTAGCTTTCAACACATGTGTATCAACTAGTTAGATTATCATGAATACCTACAGAGGTAGGCTATCTATTGATGAAGGGGGGAAAAATAACTTTACTTTTCCGTTGTTGATTTTTTGTTTCATATTATAGTTTTATATGTTGACAACTTCAAAATTTTCTGTCTGAAAAGTAAACGTCTCACTTCCACATTCCGTAAACTATTATTGATATGTACTATATTTATAAGACATAGTAAGATTCTTTGTTCTCGAAATATTTGCTTTAAAACGAGAAAATTCACTGGTTTACTTTTCCCCCATCTTTTCAGAGGTCACTATATTATTGCATTTGATTCTATCAAATACTTTTTTTTATAACATGGACGTTTGGCAACGAACACATAAATTGATGATTTTGTAGATTTCCATTCACGTAGCATTTCTGTTAAATACTTATTTCCTATCCTGCGAAGAGAGAATCTGCTACGCCAGTGCGGAAAATTTTGGGGGAAAACGCGAACGTGCGTTGGCAGGCTTGTGTGTCGCGTATCGATTTTGTGAATGCCCCAGGGAGCAATACGGGACCGCGCTGCTCGCTGTTTCGGCCGCCCTTTGAAGTAGAAATACCTACAGACTGACATCAGCGACGTTCTCTTCGGAAAGGGGTGTGGAAATGATAATCATACACAATGTTTCTTGTTATTAATATCTGATTGTTACTATATCCAGATGTCATAATAATTTCTGTGTCAATTAGTTGTTTTTTTGTGTATTTTAAATTTTTTTTCGTTACTTTCGAAGGAGTGGAAAAGTTATGTAATAGAAAGGTAGAGTGTATGAAATTATAAGGAAACAAATGCTACTGTCACCACTTAGGTGAGGTACAACGTGAGTGGGTCTATTTGACCCTCCACCACAACCCGCAAGGGTTTATTGTGGCTCACATCTATTCACACTCAACCAAATAAACCCAACTTCTTAACGAAGCCGGTTAGTTTGTATGGTGAGTGGTCTTTCAGGTCAGATGGTAAGAGTACGGCTCTTCCGAACTCTAGAAAACCTGATTCGGTCCCTAGCGGGGCAGGCGCAAAGTATGTGCTCTGCTGTTTCATCATTTTCCAAACATAAACGACACACACTGTCTTCCGACAGTTCGAATATCTGCATATGATGATTCAAATGACAGTTACCTGTAAGAAGTACTGTTAGACATCGTAGTTCATCCCTACTCTAGTCCAACAACTGTTTGGTATCAAGTTTCGACTGTCACGGCTTACATAGAATCACTGTAAGATGAATTAGATAAACCATTTGTTTGACCAATTTTGGTTTGGAACGCAGAGACTTCTTTCAAAAAATTAATTAAATTTGGGATCAGCTTCATAATGTGGTTTTATAAAATTCGCTATTTTATTTGAATTCAGGGTTTTGCAACTTTGTTGAAAAACTACTTAATCGGTATTTTCAGACGGATGATGTTTCAGACGAATATAAGGAATATTAATTTCCACTCAGATAGTAAGTTATGGAATCACATATTGCAATACAAACCAAATAAAATCTATATTAATTGTCTTCACAAGCAATTCACAAGATATTCATAACCATGATAATACCATTTATTTATGGATATATTCAATTTTCAGGATGAGGAATTGACATTATCTTCAGTTACAGTATCGGCTTTGTCTAAACTAGTCTCAGGAGAATTACTGTAACCGAAATGAGCGTTAACGACATTGAAATTGATAATGAAAAAAAATTCAAACATCAAATCTCAGCCGATAAATATGAGGATAATGTGGTTTTTGAATGACAAAAAATACTTTTTTGTTCCATGCTGTCAATGGCAATGACAGTTTTGAAATTCACACTTGAACTACTCACGGAAAGTCATTTTTTCCAATGAGTTATTTTAATCGATAGTGTATGCACATTCTATCTGTGTTTTATTCAACTCTATATTCTACGGTAAATAACTACTGTTAATTACATGAAATGGCAGACTCCAAACTGACACAATTTTAATAAAAATCAGTCAGTCATTGCTGAGCTTCCTGAGATAAAACCTTCCTTCTCGCAGTCAACGCATATACCACTGATGATTCCTGCAGCAATAGTTGTCGTAAATTAACACATTATTTTGCGCTTACATTGCAAATGCTGGCTAAAACCTACGAGATAGATCAAAATAATATACTACAGTATTGTACATCTTCATGTTGAGTAGACAAAAAAATTAAATTGAAAGAATAAACGACGATATCACGACTGCAGGAAAAAGTTTTTTTAGCTCAACTACAAGTACAAACAATTCAAATATTTTCACAAATTCAAGGAATGTGGCCAAAAAAATAAGTATAATTAATATCTTATTGATATTTTCTGGTCAATGGTGGTTGATAAAAACTCCGATTACTTCATTAAAAATAACACGTTCAGTACTTAATTTCCTGCTCTTTGATAGTTGCTCGATTGTAAAAATTGGACGGGACAACAGATACTTCAAGACAGCATTGCTTATATTCAATAACCTACTCTCTAATGGATATGTACTATATTCAACTACAAGGCAAGCCCCGTGAAAAAAACTGCAGGTAGACACAACTCAATTATAACCAATAGCAAACTGCATTTTCTGATGACGAATCGACATACCCCTGACGAATTTATACTCCCCAGAGCACGTGTTCAGATGTGTTTACTTTGAGCTTCCATTGGAAACAAATATAGTACAAACTGAACGGGGGTATATTTTAGGAGATGTTAATTTTTGGGCAAGAAAAGTTTCGGCTTTCTACTTCTTGATACATCTCCTACATCTTGATACAAAAAATGTAGGAATTTTTAAAGAAAGGACGAAAGCGATCAAATAAAAAAAGTAATTTTATACACAGATGTGTAGATCATGCAAAGAAGTAACTTACAGACTCAAACTGGAAGAGAAAGACTTCATGAAGTAGCTACTTTCATATAAACATTGAATTACACGAAAGAAAAATACTTTCAAAACAAATAATTTTATATGAACACTGTATTATACAAAAAAAAAAAATTTCTCTATTCAGTTTGTATTTCATAACATTCGTTATGGAATTGAATCAAATATCATTCACAGAATTTCTACCCAATATAGTAAATAAAAGAGGTAAAATTTCACTTATATCAACACTTTCATCCTCACTGGTACACATTCGATGTTTCGCCACAAGACACTTGCCTCATCAGCTCTTCAGTTCCAAATCTTGATGACATTATAAGAAAAAACACTCAATTCATTCATATAAATATAGTGTAGTATAAAAATCCAGAAACGAAAATACTTTACTTCCACCCCATCAGTGGATTTGCATCCGAACGCCTCTGTGCTGTAGCACTTAGGGTGCTCCTCTGTTGTCAGTCTCTTTGCTTTTCGTCGAATCTTCGGCTACCTACCTGAATTCTGGTTTGTTGAACGTCCTTCTACTCGCTTTGAGAAGAGAGTCTCTCTCTTAGTCCACCATAACATATTATATCGTTATGTGAGGGACGTTACATCTCAAATCTGTATTATGTTGTTTAGGTCATTAATGCGATTATCAGGGGCCGGCGAAGATATAGGGTGTGCCGTTACAGCAGGCTCTGTTTGCCTTAACATTGACAACCTTTGACAACTTTTATCTCGTCGTCCACCCTTATCGCGTCCCAGTTGAAAGTGACGTTGTTGATTAGGGTGAATCATTAGTTGGGTTTTCTTTCGCCAATTACTCAACGTCGGAGGCTAGAATGATACTTTTTGTTTTTTGGAGAGGAATTCATTTGTCATAACTCGGCATTTCTTCCGAAGAAATTGTTTGTGACGAATTGCCAGATCTGCGAATTTTTTAGCCGAATGTAAAGATAGAATTTTGTTTTCAACCAAACAGTGAAGATTCGATACTCTAGGATGACACTAACATTATCCTTAAACGCCTTATGGCTGAACGACATGTGTGGGAGATGAGTTTATAATGTGTTCCTTTATATATTTTCTGTAGCTTCACCCAAATTTTTATAACACCATTTATCATAGTTTCTAACCATTTTATTGTCCGCCCTCTTCTCATTCACTTATTCAAATATTTGTGATCTCTCATATTCAAACCAGCGTACTTGACTTGACGTCTATATTTTTCTCTATCGATTTCATTCCTGAATTCTGTCTGTCAGTTCTATTTTTTTTTCACTTTATTGTATCATACGTTTCATTAATGTGGCTATCAAAATATTCCTTTGTTAATTCCTAAGTCTCCGCATCCTTCTGTTTTTTTTATTTTATACTGTTGCATATCTTATTACATTTTCATTTATTTTCAATATATTGTTGCAAAGTTTTGTATTATATTTCCAGGTTTTCATTCAAGGACACATCATCCTTAGCTGGTAGTATTATTATCATATTCTGTCGTATTTTTGACGCGTGTCAAAGAAAACTCATTAGTTATTTAAAATTGAGCGTTGTTCACAAGTGATTTTTTTTGGTTTTGAAAAAAAATTCTGTTAAAAATCTGTTTTTCCGTTAACCAGCTGTCGCACCCCTACGAACAACAACCCTCAGAAGTATAAACTTGTGCGAGCTAAGGATTAACGAGGTCTTACCTTTTAACGTCTGATTCCGAACACGGGTTGGGCGATAGCAAGTGAAGATCGATCGTTCAGACTAGGGCTTGAACAACCGACCAACACGGCAGTCAATTAGAGTGAGTGAACAAAGCACCCACGCCGAACCGCTTGGCTATCGACCGACCACGATCCAACATAATAGGATTATTTTCCGAAACGTCTGCCAGCTAGAAAAAGCTAATTATAGACATTTCATTGCTTTTTCTATTGATGATTCGATTCTTAGGCAAAATTCATGAATACGACAAATTATCAAATAATTAGATTTTTCTGTAGTTTATATTATGCAGTAACTTTTTGAGGCGAACTTTCCAGTTTGTCTTTTATACACTTCAGCAGATTCTCTACTCTATTGAAAACACTTTTTCCTATACAGAACAAATATTGAGCCTCCTGATGATGTTAACTTGGTTAGCGAAATGCGTGTTCTTGGTGAGGGAAAAGGTTTTTTATAGATCAATTCCACTCCAGAGGTTCCAAATTCGACTTATTCCGATTGCCCTCAGACTTGATCACTTGCCCTCAGATATAAGACAGGCAAATTTGACCAACAAAATGTTTAGAATAAGAGTAAACACATTTTTGGCTGATAGACCCTATTATAATTTGTAAGAGTTCCATAACGATAAATTTTCGTGACAAAATGTGCATATTTGAACTTAAGTTATATACGATTTTGGTTAATATTCTTCTTTGGATATAAATGTTTCATTGTGCAATGGTTGTGTTTATGAAATAATGTTGTGTTGTGTAATATTACAGATAAGTATATATGTTTATATGTCTATTATATAAGTGTTGATGATATTTTTTAACAACCATGTTGATACAAAATTTCAGCGTTGAACTAGAATGTATGTTCTAAATTTACTTTTTTGTAGGTGCTTTTGTATTCACATTTTATATTTCTATACTTACATTTGTATTTATTTTTCACATATGGTAGAAAGTTAAAAAACCTAAAAAACAGTAACAAAAATACTATTTGCATGTTTGTCTATTTGTCTTTGTGTTTCTTTGCTCATGTTAATATCAAAAACTGCTTAACCAATCGTTTACGGTTTTCACTAATGTATTGTGTTAAGCTTCGCTTAACCGCTTGAAGTATTTCAATCGGTTCAACAACAAAACGTTATATGAAAAATTACGTTGAAAAAAATCTGTTTGCTGAAACTTTCGTTTACAAAACTACAGTTTGTGAAAATATGTTCTTACAAATCAGAGGTAAGCATACATAAGAAATTTTTGCTGGTAAAACCCAAAAACTGTCGTCCACTCAATAATAAAATATTGTGTAACGACTATGAGGTCGTTTGTCTAAACCACATTATTCGAATAAAAACATAGTGCCTGATATGATCCGTCTATTTGCTGGACTGGATGAAAGAAAATATAGGAAATATTATTTCCTAGTATCCGGGTCAAGGGTTATAAAGGAAATGTTTATAAGCCCATTTGTTATTTCCAAAGGGGCTTTCACATGTTTCTGCAGTTTGATGGATTGATTGTTGTGTTTCCTATATGATGTCTGCTTGCCTTTTGACGATGAATGGCATAAATACAAACGGAAACCAGAAACTTGGTAAACAAATGTCGTAATGAGACTGTCATATAATATTCTTAAAGATTGATAGTCTAGTTAAAATGAAAATGTATCTCACTATTTTTTTTTTATTTTATAAAGATAGTATACAAAGTGTTTCTGACGTATCAATGATGATTTCAGGGGTTGATATTCCATGAAGACATTTTTTATGAAAACTCGGTGTGGTAGATACCTTGGAAAATATTGAAAATGAAACAGGTTTTGAATGGGGGGTTTCGAAATATAATTTGAAATAATCAATAAGTGGTTTATCCATTTCTATGTTACTTTTTGAAGTGGCCAATTCCAAGAATACAAGACTAATCCACATAGGATTTGTGATAGTGGATAAACGTTTCGAAAATGAGAGAAGAACATGGAGAAATCATGAACTATATTGCTTTTGAATTTTTTTAAATATTTTTATATTCCAAAAATGCATTTTGCAACGAACTTAACAAGACTGTAATGAATAATTAACCTATTTCGTGGTTCTTTTTTAACAAACATGTTTTTCTTTCAAAACTGAAGTCTGATAAGTGTCATGCATTTGCTAAAACATCTTAGATACCAATGAATTACTTCAATATGAATCATTATGGTGTTGATATCACTACGAATTAATAATTAAAACCTTTTGTGAGAATACATGCCATATAGAATCAAAATTGACCGGCTATAGTAACTGTAACGACAGTTAGAGGAAACAAGTCTTCAAAAAATCGATTATAATCTTCAATGTAACACTGCAGTTTGATATCAGTCAATTTACTATTTTGAGAGATTTTACCAATAGGCGTAAATATCTGAAATACCCCTATACTTTATATTTCCACATATTGACCATTATTGACCAAAGTTTGTATTCAAATGTATAAAGGTGCTGTATTTTTTTATTTGTTACAGAATACTTTTGGACGAACTAAAATATTACGGTTTCAGGGGTATTAGTTTTCCGTGGTTTTGATCATGCTAAGAGGATCATAACAAGTTAGTTGAAAGTGATCACTTTGCAGTGTCACTCAGGGTTCAGTACCGAATCTTATTTTTTGAATTATTTATTAAAAATATTCTCAAATTG
This sequence comes from Leptinotarsa undecemlineata, assembly GCA_015342065.1. Taxonomy (NCBI): domain Eukaryota; kingdom Metazoa; phylum Arthropoda; class Insecta; order Coleoptera; family Chrysomelidae; genus Leptinotarsa; species Leptinotarsa undecemlineata. Next base: position 7,721 of record WOGP01001904.1, read on the forward strand.
AATATTTCTGGACAGCTCACGTTGTTTGCAGATGATATTATACAGGATGTTTCTTAACGGAAAAAATCACTTCTAGAAACTATCCATGTATAACATAAAATAAAAACCAAAAGACAATAATAAACAATTTCTACCTTAAAAAAGATCAAAAAATGTCCGCCTTCTGACAAAATACACGACTGAAATCGATTTGTAATTAATTGTCTGGCACTCTAAAAAATATGTAGAGTATTCCTTATAACATTGCAATTGACAATTATTCGATTCCTCATGTCATTCACATTAGTAGTTTTATGAACAAGAGCCTTCAGATGACCTCATAATGGAAATCTAGAGGATTCATATCAGGACTGCGAGCTGGCCAATTTTGAGGTCATGTACGTCCAATCTAGTGATTAAGATAGGTGATGTCGAGATGCTGACGAACAAGAACACTGAAATGAGCTGGAGCTCTGTGGTGCATGAACCACATGGTGCCTCTTACAAGTACCGGCACTTCTTCTAACAAAATGCATAAACGATCTCGCGAAAAGTCCGTGTAGGATTCACTTGTTGATCTTGCTTGTAGAAAAAATGAGCCAGTTAGGTAGTCACCAATCATTCCTACCCAAACGTTCAACGAAAATTGTTGCTGAAAATGACTTTCTCCCAGTTTCACATACTTTTACATGTAGCGTCCTCAACGTTTTAGCACATGGAATTACTTTGTTGAGATATATGTCCTGGTAAATTCGTTGTGCTTCTACAGCATTTCCTTTTGCTAGTCCATAAATGAAGTGCATGTCAGCCATTTCAACGTTAGTAAAATTATTCATTATGGAATCACTGTGAATTGACAAATCCGACTTTCACTGATATGACAACACTATCACTGTCAGCTGGTTTCCAAAGCAGGTGTTCACGATGCGACGATGCGAAGTGGCTTCAATTTTTTTTTTTTTCGAAAACGAAGCGAGATATGAAAAAAACACAGCAACGAAAAAGTTGAATAACAAGAAAAAATAAAAAAAATTCAACAATAAGTCGGTGGTGTACTTTTGGTTTCCAATATTCATGGTTGTGGTGCCCACTGAGACTCAACTGGACCTAATAATTTCAATCTAGTTAGGACTAAATACCAGCTAAATTGGTTTAAGGATATTTATGTTATTTCATAAATACCATTTTTTAAACTACATCGGCCTGTATCTCAGAAACGAAGCAACTCCGGACATATGTCCATAGGAACTTTTTTTCTTGAAACCACCCAATGACAAATGAGTGACTGTGTACTTTTTCTTCAAGGACCACATGAATTTCCATACTTTATATATAAGTATTTGAAAAATTGAGTGTTATCAATAGACCCCAAACATCTGACATGTGCCTTCAATTTTGAATGAAATTCTAATAAAACCGACACAATAACCGCTGACATCGAGTCGACACGACCCCTAAAAAGTCCCGAAATATCTCACACCTAAATTGAGTGTCAAATGACAGGTTATTAATGATTCAGAGATAAACTGTTGCTTTCTAGCGTCGCGACGCCTAGCTACCTCCTCGACTCTGCTGCTGCTGTGTCATGCAGCTTTTATGAGAAAGTTTCCTTCGGCGAATGATATGTTTGTGATGATAACGGACAGAATGTCAAGTTTATCGGTATATAAAGGATGACGAGACGTGAGTATGTTATTTAAAGTGTGGGCGAGCATATCGGTGATCATCGTATAGGACAAACGGGATTTTTCTTAAAAAAACGAATTCGAATCGATTTCAATCCTTCCATTGGTATCGTATACATTTACTACTTGACAATTCAAGAACTGAATTCATTCAGGTGACCATATACCAGATCAGGTTCAAGTTAAAAATAGTGAGTTTCATGAACAAATGTAATGGCCAAAATGTAAAAAATAAAGGAAAAATTAACAAACAACACCTTCAATGACAAATGATTTACAAATTCTGAATACAGTAATTTTCTGAAATTTTTGTAAGAGACATTTTTCAATTACTTCGCCCATTCACGTCAAATTTCTATTGTAATGACGACACGAACTTTAACTTCTCACTAATTTGATTGGTCCTTTTCAAATGGTCTAATTGTTGACGAAAGGTTTGCAGCATTTGATGTGAATTTAATGTAAAAAACCTACTTATCAATACTTTTCACAAAAATTCAAACCAATAACATTTGTCTATACTTATGAATGAGAAAGTCACTTACTTAACACTCGCTCATGCATCTGTGTTTCTCCGTACTGGTAAGTCCTAGGAAGCTAAAATATAGTATATAGATGCTTCTCAGGCCTAAGATGCGCACTAAGAAATGATTTTTTAATAATCCAACTAGGGCGCCCCCTGGGGATAAAAGGTTAGCTTTTACATATGAAAATTACACTTTTATCACTTTTTCTCCGTACCTCTATATTTCTGGAGTCTGAAATTTTGTATATGGGTTCTGTTCATGTTGTAGAAGTGCAATAAGTGAGAATTTTTAAATATTCCAACTGGGGAACCCCCACTGGGGATAAAAGGGCGCGTTTACATATGAAAATTAACTTTTCATCACTGTTTCTCCTTACCGGTAAATTTTCGGAGGCTGAAATTTTGTATGTAGGTTCGTTTTATATTATAGATATGCAATAAGAAAAGAGTATTAAATATTTCAACTGGGGCGCCAGCCGCGGGAAAAAAAGGCGCGTTCTTAAAATAAAATAATAATGATAATATTTCTTTATTTTCTTTATTTGACAAAGTTATTTGTATAGGAATCGTCAAATAGAAAAAAAACAAGAGATCAGAGACTAGAAGTTCGTGAAAAAAAAAAGATAATGACAACTACCTACTAATACACATAAATTCTTCAAAGTGATAATAACAGTTATCAACAAGAAAATCCTTGAGTTTTCTTTTGAAGATATACATGGTTTTGGATTTTTTTATAATATCTGGAAGCAAATCATAGACACGTGGAGCCATCTGATCGGGTGATACAAAATCTAATTTAGTTTTTGCAAATGGTACACAAATATTTTTTTGTCTTGTATCAATATTATGCTTACATTTATTTGGTACAACAATTTGTTTCTATTCTCAAAAACAGACAAGCATAAGTCAAAAATTAAAAGACGGGGAACAGTTAGAATTCTAAAATTTTTAAAAGCATTTCTACATGAATCACGGTTACTTATGCCACTAAGGATACAATAAGTTTTTTTTGTACTGTGAAGACGTCAGAGCAGCGAGAGAAAAGACGCCAGAAGCACACTCCATGTCTTAGTCTAGAATCAACCTGAGCATAGTACAGTCTCAGCATCTGATCAACATTCAAAAGCTGTCTAATACTTCAAAAATGATATGAAATACAATCAATTGTTTTGATTAGGAACTCACAGTGGTTCTGCCAATTCTAACATTTATCAATGTGAAGACATAAAAATTAAAAGCTCGTACATCTGTTGTTACTGTGTCGGAATTATCAATTGTTCTAAAACTGATGACATTACATTCCCGTTGCCGATGATGAAATCTCATTGAATATGTTTTTTTCGCGTTCAAAAACAAATTATTCGCAGAAAACCAATTAATAATACTTCCAAAAACATGCTTACATTTTTCTTTCAAAATTGAATCTGATTTATCAGAGATTATAATCGACGTATAATCTGCATACATTGTTATGAATGTTCCGGGCGTTGCATACTCCAAATTATTTATGTACAATACAAACTATATAGGTCCCAATATCGACCCTTGAGGTACTCCTAATTCGGAGAGGGCCATGCTGGAAGTTACATTGTTAATAGCCACATATTGTTTTCTGTGATAAAGATAATCCGTTACCCATGCCAATGGTATACCCCTTATACCATAACTGTATAGCTTACTTAGGAGAATATTATGATCAACACAGTCGAATGGCCTGCTGAGATCGCAGAATATCCCAACAGGGCCCTCGCCTGCTTCAATATAGTCCACAATCTCTCTATGGTATGAATGTAAGGCTTTAGTGGTGGATTTTTTATTCAGAAATCCATGTTGGTTTTTTGTAAAGATGTTATTATGATGAGCGAATGCTAGAAATCTATTCAAAAAAGCATGTTCGAATATTTTTGACATAATTGATGGAATTTTTACAGGCCTGTAGTTTTCCAGTAATTTACGACTATTTTTTTTATACACTGGTATGATTTTACCTACCTTCATTTGCTTAGGGAATGCTCCTTTACTGAATGACAGATTAACCAAGTGAAGTAGAAGTTTTATTAAAACACGGAGACTCTTTTGCTATTTGTAATTCATACAGTTCGGATTCAGTAAAAGGAATTAACAACGATTTACTCGGGGTTGAATGTTTCTTGCAAAAAATTGAAAGTCCAGTTTTCTCTTATCAATTTGATTCGATAATACTTTAGTTACCTCTATAAAATAATCATTAAACTTGTTAGCGACTTCTATGGGTGAATCGACAACAGTATCACTGAACTCTATTGAAATTTCCTCAGTGTTGCCTTTTGATTAATTGGATAATTCTGAAACAATCCTCTAGGCTGTTTTTTAAGGATTATCAGACTCCTCAATTCGTTTTTGGAAATATTTTTCCTTTGTTTATTTTACTAACTTGAAGTATATAACACGATATTAATAAATAAACTAAACTGCTGAAGTAATAAACTGAACAGTAACACTGAAAATCATTATCGTAGATTTTTGTGATGTGCACATCGGTTAAAACTTGGAGCATTGTCACTGAAAATGCAAATGTTTGGATTGCAAATTTATAAATTATTTCTTGCACCATTAATATTTTTCATAGCACACATCATTATAATGATTAATAAGGATAACAAGCAAATTATTTTCAATTTTCTATTATGTTCATACAAACGGTGTCTATCTTTTTTGATTTCCTTCAGCTATCAAATAACATATCGTGCTTTCGCGAAGAATAAAAAAATCCAAACTTCATTTTTGAAGTTTCATATACAGTTCCACCTAATCATCAATTCATGTTTATTTCATATAACAATATTTTGTTTCAGAATTCCATATTGAATGCTTTTTTTCAATTTTTTTATTATTTTTTTCTTAACTGACTCATCCCAATATTTTGATGGTGTTATTTCAATTATTTCAGGGTTTTCAATGTTTCACCCCGTTCTTCTGACTCATGAAAGTAATTCATTTTGAGTAGATTACATATGACTACCCATTTACAAGGGAGCATAATTCAATGCGAGTGAAACGGTTCATTACTTAATTTTATTTATTTCCAAGAAATAGGTACATAGCACCCATGATATAATATGTGGATTAAATGCAGTACGAGCAATATTAATTGTTTCAGCAATGATAATATTTTTCGATTCGAATGGCTTATCTTTAAGTTTAATAGTCAAATATTTTATTTCTCAACCAAAATCGTGTGATTATTTTCTGAAACTCACTGAAACTTTATACAAATTGATAACGGTATCACCTCGGTTTGAACATTTCATTGCATAAATTATTATAATGATGTGTGCATTATAATTTATAACATTTGACATAAAGTATCACTACTCACTTGTTCAACAAAATGTTTTCATATTAAACAAAAACACAACTTTAAATTGTACCCATGCGAAGCCATGGTCATGCTCCTAATCTCTCGGCTATATTTAGTTTTTTTACGTCTTCAGTTGGCTTCTGCACTTCACATGAACCTAACGGAAAAAATTTTAAAGTTTCTCATTCTTTCAGATGCTCAAGATATATTTTTTGTATCTTGTTCAAAAGGGATATCTTCCTCGCTCTTGGTAGGAAATTCATTGACGACGTTGAAGTGAAAATAACACATACATGAACTTTGCCTGTATAACTGTTAATAATTTGGATAATAAAATCAAATATTATCCGAATACTTCATTAACCTAATTCACATGGTAAATAACAGGAATGAGAATATGATTGAAAACTTCTAGAAAAAGTAGACAGTTTCCGCAAAACGAGATCAAATATTTACTGACAACATTTCAAGTCTCATGTAAAGGAAGGAAATGGCCTGCCTACTAGACCAGGGTCGATAATTTTTAAAACCATAAAAAATAACACTAGGATAAAACCCATCAGAAGAGGAGAAAAATATGATAAAAATGGAAGGAAAAATAATTTACGGGCGATGTGAGTTCGGGAAGTGTGAGGGGGTGGGTTTTTGAGGGTAGAAAATGGTTTATCTCGATTTCTGGCATAAACTACAAGTTCTATGGAAAAAAGTTAGGAAAAAAAATTGTAGGTATAGTATTTCCAATACCAACTGGAACAGCACAGAGAAGGAATTCCTGCCTCGACATAGACGTAGGCATATTATTTTTCAGTGGTAGTTTTTCATTTACTTATTCTTACAGTCACAGCAATGGATCACCCCATGAAAAAGTTTTCTCAACTGAATTTTTCCACCATGGGTGATTATGAAAAACTTCAAAATTCAAGGTAGTTGATTTCCGAGTCGAAAACTCTAAAATACAATGAAAACAGAAATGATCACACCGAATTCTCGTCAAACATAAATTTACAAAATAATAGAAGCCAACAAAATTGCTAGAAAAATCAAAATTTTTCTTCGCTATATTCGGATGAGGTGGGATCACACAATAGTATGGAGGCAAACGTAAGAGAATATGACCACGTGTTTCACTCATCGAATCAATAATATACCGTTTCGAAATTACGTTGTTTCATGGTCGCCAGTAATACCTTTTTCGTTGGAATCCTTTCAGGTATTTCCATGTCATGATTTTGCATGAAATCAACAATATTTGCTTTTTTTGTATTATTGTTTGGTATTGTAGTCAATAATCGAGAAAAATATGAAGCGTTATTCATAACAATAAACGAGTTTGGAGGAATATTTGGAAGAAGCTGCTCACTGAACCAGGTTTCTAATGAAGCTGTCTGCTAGATTCTCGGTAGCTTTTCATTCGCCTCAAATATTCTTATCGGAGTTGAACAATGCGTTTCGATTCCATAATGACCATCCGATTGTTCAATTTTTTATATTTGAAATCACAAGACAATAAGACAACTCGTAGAGTATCTAAAGATTTGTAATTGTAATCGGGATAGTCAAGAATCCATGAATATTTAAAATTACTCGCTGAACTTGAACACGTAAGTCCTTATTTTCAAATTCCGGATCCAGAGGTCACTTACCCTAACATCAAACTGATGTTTTTGCACTTGACGCGCGTTTCGCTAACAAAGTTAGCATCTTCAGGAGAAGCAAATTGATACTGAATCTAAAAACAAGGTTAGCTGTTTATATACCTAAAGTTTTTTGGTACGATGTGGACTTTGTTGAATGATGATTATCCTAATCGATTTTTCTGTAATTAACTAGTGGAACTACTAGGTTCAAATCAATTTGTCAATAACAGATTTAAAAGCGGACTTGTGGACTTTGTATGTTGAATGATGGTTATCCCAATTGATTTTTCGGTAATTAACTAGTGAAACCACCACCTGCAAATTAATTTGTCCGTTTTTTAATCTATTATTGACAAATTAATTTGCAGCTATTTGTTTCTCTAGATAATTACCGAAAAATCAATTAGGATAGTCATCATTTAACAAACAAAGTCCACAATGAACCAAAAAACTTTAGGAATATAAACAGCTAACCCTTGTCTTCAGATTCAGTATCAATTTGCTTCTCCTGAAGAGGCTAACCTCATTAGCGATACGCGCGTCTAGTGCATAAATATTAGTTTGGTGTTAGGGTAATTGATCTCTAGAGAAAGTTTTTAAAAATCGGTTTGCAAAACCACTCAGTACCTCACCTAACTCCACTAACACACGGCACTGATGAGGAAACATTGTGAAACGGACAAAAAATTAGTATTCAGCCAATCCAGCTAGCCGAGCCTCCATTCCTCAACTACATTTGATAGCACGTTTATTAACTATCTGGGCGACTAGAGGCCACAGGCAAGAAATGTTTATCACCGTACTCTATATTTATTGCCGTTCCAATTGAGAATGAATAGACTATAATAAAAAGATCTACAACTTTTGTATATACAAATTTTCAACATAACCTCAAAATTTATATGAAAAATCAAAATAACCAAGTTTTTTGTTTTTTATTTTTATCTTAAAAAAAATTTTTCTACGAAATTTAGTGAAAACATATCTTTTTATGTCCCAAATACACTATAATTTATTTAATTTAAAATATTGATTTTTTCACCTTTGACCTAATATCAAAAGAGTACGATAATTTTCAATCGAAAATTCTCAGAAATTGCAAAATATCGAAAAATCATCGAATTGAAAAACTTTTATCATTTAAAGAATATTCTACATTTCTACAATCCTCTCAAAATTTTGTAGATGTCTTATCATGTTTGTTAATATTGTAGTATATTTCGATTTGCTATTTTTTCCTTCATCAATGTAACAAGGAATCATAGGTTTTTTGAGTAATTGAGGTGTAAATTTCAATGAATGTCTCGAAATTGTGGAAAATAATATAAACAACTTCGAATTCGATTGTTTTCGATTTTTTACATTTTCTGAAAATATTTATTATATTAATGTATATTAATTTGGTTGGAGACATGCGTGCATCCTTGTGTATCAGAGACACACATTGGACAAATCAAAGAGCTAATACACGATCTCCAAGGATAATAATATATGATATTATAGTTCAATTTACATTTTTTGACATATTTGCTTGTTTTGCCATACTTTCGGTTTGACCGGAAATGACCCCAGCTTTTGATTTTTAAATGGGACATCCTATATATTTTTACTTATTTCCATCGAGAATTACGTTCTGAAATCCAATAATACTTCGCTTGTCAATATTTGATAAATAAAATCATTTTTATTCCAGTTTTTAATTTTTGATCTAGAATGCCAGTAACTTGTATTCATGAATTTTGCCTACAAATTGAAAAAATTAAATATTGATAGTTACCTTTCATAAGTGGTTCACGTTCCGTAACACAATTCTTTTTCATTTTCGAAAACCAAAATTCATTAGATAATCTAGCCCCAAACTAACTAATAGTTAATTCTATTTTCTTTTGATACAAAAGTCAAAGAAATGAAATGTCCAAATATCATACCCGACAGACTACATGAATACACATACTGGATTTGAATTGGAGGGGTTATATTTTTAGAAGTGATTAATTTTTGGGAAGAAAGTTTTTGACTTTCTACTACTCCATCTTGATACATTGATGTTTATTACGAAAAATGAGAAATAAAACTCTTCATGAATTTTTACCATTTGTATATACAAGTTATATTTCTCATTTTTCATGATGATCTCCAATTACGTAGTGACAATCAATCAATCAAATAAGTTTATTATATATCTTTCTGTTGTACATATTTTAAAACTTATATACTATTTGTGGTGCCCTGCTTTAGGAGCGTGCCTCTTCAGGGGCTGAGTTGGTTTTTGAGTTTACATCTGGTGTTTTTTCTTTATCGGGTATTCCTTGTGTTGGGGGCTGTATCCTGTGATGTCTATGGGTCTTCTTTTTGTCGAGTGTAGGTCTTCTTGTTGGTTTGCGGGTGTTCTCTCTGGTGTTATTGGTCGGTGTTCTTCGGCTGTGGTCTATTATTTATTTATCTGATTGCCAGCGGGAACTCGTCGAGGATATCTTGGAATCTCTCCGGTATATCCTCCAGGGTTCTCAGTAGCCTGGCTGGGGAAAATGGGAGTTTTTATGAAAGGTGAAAGTCGTTATTTATCTCAATCCAATATTGAATATTCATATGCAGTTTTCCCGCATATCAAACATCATATAATTATAGAAAATAATGAATGACCATCTGAAAGTATAGTAACAAACATTTCGTTAATTTTTTTTTCACATATAAGATTTTGCATCAATTTGGAATTTAGTCTGTTTCCCAATTAAAAGAAGAATAGGTACTCGTAATTACGAACTAGATGATCAGTTTCAATTATAATTACCCAGGTAGGGCTATTCCGAGAAAATCATAATGTCATCAAATTTGTAAAGTAGGTACTTACCGATAAAATTATTTCTAGACCCCGTGTTAGGAATCACACCTGGAAAGGTAAGACCTCGTTAATTCTTAACTCGAACAAATTTGGATTTTTGCGAGATGTCGATCCTGAAGCGTCGACGGATAGTTAACGGAAAACCATATTTATTTTGAAG